>JAMAIE010000041.1:0-17606 GCA_023627795.1 Barnettozyma californica | reverse complement strand
TAAATAAAATGAATAAATAGATATGGTTCGGGTCATCAGCTTTATCTGTATGGAGCATCATAATCCAGGCAGTACTGGATCTCTTGTTCCCACTTGTCACCATTGGCCAGTAGTTTCTCTTTATTGTAAAGTAGCTCTTCCCTGGTCTCAGTAGAGTACTCCACATTAGGTGTCTCCACAATTGCATCAACCGGACATGACTCTTGACACAAACCACAGTAAATACACTTGGTCATGTCAATGTCATACTTGAAGGTACGGCGCGATCCATCCGATCTTTCTTCAGCTTCAATTGTGATTGCCTGGGCAGGACAAATAGCCTCACAAAGTTTACAAGCAATACAACGCTCTTCACCAGATGGATATCTTCTCAGGGCGTGTTCTCCTCTGAACCTTGGAGAGACTGGGCCCTTTTCAAAAGGGTAATAGATAGTGTAAGGAGCTCTGAAGTACATCTCAAGAACAATGTACATACCACGGAACATCTCAGAGAGAAGAAAGAACTTCATTGCCTTGTCTAAGGCTGACTCGCTGGATTCTTCCCATGTCTTTGGTTTTGGCAGTCTGAAGCCGGAGGGGTAGGACGAGTGCAATGAGCCAGCAACAGGGGCAAAAGCAGGCGGTTTCGCACGAGACAAAGTCGTCGAGAAATGGCGACGCGAGNATTCTCTGAAACGACCTCCAGATCATACGCTGAAGAGCCATATTGTCAGTTGGTGCTGTCGTTTTTTTCTGTTCAACTGTGGGGCAGATGGACACAGTTAAGTCCATTTGAAAATTAATAAAAAAAATAATGTGGCCTACGAGATTTGAACTCGCGCATCCGAAGA
This sequence comes from Barnettozyma californica, assembly GCA_023627795.1. NCBI lineage: Eukaryota > Fungi > Ascomycota > Saccharomycetes > Phaffomycetales > Phaffomycetaceae > Barnettozyma > Barnettozyma californica. Next base: position 16,776 of record JAMAIE010000041.1, on the reverse strand, counting down.
TATTAGAGATTTTAAGATTAGAACCTAAATCTAACGCCTTAGACCACTCGGCCAAAACCACTTTATTGTGACCTCTTACAAGTTGGGCTGAACCCCACGTGCTTATATATATTGGTTATCATCGTTGTGTTATGGTGCTTGTTAAACTTAGTGGTCCTTCTTTATCGAGCCACTAAAGGCTTCTTTTCTTATCGTTTCGTTTATTAATCTGTCTTGTTCTCTTTACTCTTTATCTTTCGAAGTCGCCTTTGCTGCTGTGGCTTTTCGCAACTCTCATATATACTTCGATCTGTTTCCTATTTGAGTTCTCGTCTTTTATAATATAATTCTTCAGCAATTTTCGACAATCTTCCAATTGATCATTCGGTTTATCAGCTTGTTTACCATCTTAACCATCATTACTTCCTTCTGTTTTCTCCTTCTTTATCTTAAATTTCTCCTAAGAAGTTCAGAAGTTTTTTATCCTATTCAGTCAAATAGGTCTACACAAAACTCTCAAGTGATGAAAGATCTTTGTATTTTGAATAAGAGTGCTGGGGAAACAGAGCCTTTTACCATAACATTCTTTGGTAAAGAATCTGAAGCAGAGCAGAGCAGAGCTAGGAAAAAGTTTTTACAAATTCGATACTCCTGTTGAGCAGTCATCTACAAGTTCATCAAACAATCGTCATTCAATCTCTCCAGAACTCCTCTGGAACAAAATCAGTCCTCTCTTTACTTATAACAGAGTTAAAGAAATCTTGATCCCTCTTTTTCAGTAATACCTTAAAAACTTGTGGTTCAAATGCCACAGAATCCGGTACTGAGTTCAATGTGAATGGATTTAGCTCCATGAGGAATCTAGAATCGTTTGGTGGGTTGATTTCATAAAGAATGATCATTCTCACAAGGGAGATATACATCTCCTTCATTGCCAAATGAGCACCTGCACACATTCTACTACCAGCACCAAAGGTTAACATTGTAGAAGACTCCGATGTGGCCAAAAGTTCACAATTCTCATCAAGAAATCTCTCCGGTAAAAATTCATAGGGTCTGTGGAAATGCTTTAGATCATGGTTAGCTGCAAAGGTATTCATAAACATAATGGTGCCCTTAGGGATGACCGCATCTTTGAAGATGATATCTTTTGTAGTCTGTCTTGGTAAACTCGTTGGTAGCACTGAAAAGTACCTAAGGCCTTCTTTGATAAGAGCTTCAATATATGGAACTGAATAGCCCTTGATACAGTCATCAAACGCATTGCTAAAGGATCCATGGACTCTTAAGATATTGTCCAACGCCTCTTCCTGCAGAGCTTTGCCATAAATTGGCTGGGACAAATGGCCAAGAATATGATTTAAAACAAGAGGTGTATTATCCAAGCCAGCACTTACCATTGTCAAACAGGCTGATTTCAACTCTTCGCCATTAACTATAGGCATATCTGGGCTTTTTCGAAAGATTTTACTTGTAATTGAACCTCTGAAGTCAGAATTTGAATCAACCTTCGCCTTAAAGTCATTCATAAACTTATTCATGTAGATATCTCTTCTAGTTCTTAGGTCATTAGCTTTATTTGTTTTAGGATCAGTGAATGGTAAGTATCTAAGAATTGGTAAATAGTCTTGTAAATTGGAGGTATGGCCTCGCAATCTTACTATTCTGTTTTCAACGTAGCTGATTTCGTTGAATAACATACAACCCCTATCGTGCTCCACTTTTACTAGATATCCATAAGTGATGAATAAACTAACCCGAAGAACAAACCCTTGGAGTAAAGTGAAAATGTCCAGGTCCCTTCCAAACATTTGTACTTTTGGATTTTCTGATAGCTCATCAATTCTCCTGAACATGTTTCTGTTCTCAGCATCAATGAACTTACTATATGATTCCACATTTTTTCTATTTAAGGAGACAGATACGATCTTCTTCTTCCGCTTAAAGGATTCACCGAATGGAGTTGTACCAATTGTAAAACCCTGCGTCTTGGAAACAACATTGTGAAAGGTGAATAAAACTGGCCTTGAATTATTGGCTTCCCTGTTTTTTAACCACAACTCTCGGACAGAATCGAATGAGTTTGCAATGACAACTATTCTTGTGCCCATTCTGATTTGAAATACATCTCCTTTTGTTTCAGACCATTCAATGTACTTCAAAGCCGGATTAGACAATCCTTGAAACAAACTTCCCACTATCGGCAATCCCCTAACCATTGGAATGTTTTTAATTCTTTTGGGTCCCAATACTCCGACCCAGTCAAGGAAAAGAAAAATAGCCAATAATCCTAGTATCATGACGATTGGAGTTTCTGCAAAGGGGGGCTTCTGTTAGTGAATGACAACTTCAGCCATTGAACAGTGAACTTACTCGTCCCAGTAGGCCATATTGGAATAGATTTAATAAAGGAAAGCAATGTGGTAATGTTAGTAGTTTTTAACATTTTTAATCAAAGCATATGGGACCCTCTTTTATGTTTTAAAATTATTAGTTAGCAACAGATCGAGTATAATGCAAGAGTTATTTTGATAAAGAATCCCAAGATGAAATTTTCATCATTTAGGGAATTGTGCCAAACCAAATCGGAGCCACCATGAAATTGTGGTGTCATCACAAAACCTGGGGAAATCACAAAAGAAAGGCCTGTAAACATGTATATATTTCAATAAATAGGAAGAAATAAATAAGGAATAAATAAGAGTAATAAATAGTAATAATAAATACGAATTTGTGGGGTGTCTCACTTCTTTGGTTCGTCTTTAGCTTCGGCCTCTGGATCTGGTTCTGGAGTAGGGAACTTAAAGGAGTCAGGGGTGGAATCCTTACCCTCACCAACTTGTTCCCAGACACTAGAGCCAACAGAGAAGTTCCTGAAAGCTTGGGTCAACTCCAAAGGTTTGTAAACAACTCTCTTCTTCTCCTCATCCCAGTAAACCTCATCATAACCAGTGGTTGGGAAGTCCTTTCTCAAAGGATGTCCGGTGAAACCATAATCAGTGAGGATTCTTCTCAAATCTGGGTGACCTTCAAAGAAGACACCATACATATCATAAGTCTCCCTCTCATGCCAATTGGCACCTTCGTAGAGTGGTGTCAGACTAGGAACAGCTGAGACTTCGGAGGCGTAAGTTTTAACCCTGATTCTGGAGTTGTAACGAACGGAGAGCAAATGGTACACAACATCAAATCTGTTGGTACGAGATGGGTAGTCTGCCGCAGTAATATCAACGATAGATTTGAACTGAGTCGTGGTATGATTCTTGAGAAATGAAAACACAGGAATGACTGCTGTTGGCGGAATGTAAATCACCAGCTCATCCTTCCAAACTGAGAACTTCTGGATAAACTTTGGCAAGGAGGTGATCAAGTACTGACCAAACTTGTGCAGTTCCTCACCAATTTCCTTATATTTGTCTGCTGGGTTCACAATGGCTGCGTGGAGTTCATCATATTGCTTTCTTGGAAGAGTCTTTAAATCGACAGGAGGTTCGTCCTCTTCACTGGCTGCGGCCAACCTGTGACTCGATTGAGAGAGATGACGAAAATTTGGTACAGCAGAGCCTCTGAATAACTGAAATACAGCTCTATTTCCACGTGGACGAAGCATTTTTAGTTGCTTTGTGTCGTTCTGGTCGCTGTTTGTTGTCTTGTTTTCCTTTTTTGGTGGGGCAACTTCACTCACTCCTGACCTTTTTTTTTTTGGAATTAAGGGATTCCAGGTAGGGTAAATTCAATATATTTATGAATTTTTGACCATCTATATCTTTCTTTACGCGAGACCCCCCAAGCACCTACATATGGTAGAAAAGCCAGACTAAAATCGCCATTGTTTATTAAACACTGTGATCAAGACTATGATCAACCTCTATTGGCCGTTCTTGGCTTAGCTCTGATAATATTATCCACTCTCAAAAGAACCTCGGCAGCCTCAGAAGCGGAACTAACAACAGCTTTCTTCAGTTTGTAAGATTCAACAATACCCAATTCCCTGACATCTGCAACAATACCTTTATTCAAATCCAAACCAGAGGTAGTGATACCGTTGTAGATTGAAGATCTTAATTTTGTAATCAATTCGCTTGAGTCGAAACCAGCATTGTCGGCTAGAATAGTTGGTAGCTGTCTTAGGGCTCTAGCAAAAGCTTCAACTGCAAGTGCTTTCTTACCCTCGATGCTTTGAGCGGCAGTGTCCACAGCCTTGGACATGTTCATCTCAATACAGCCACCGCCAAGAACTGTTCTCGTCTCTCTAGTAGTTTGAGACAGCACAGCTAGAGCATCATGGATAGAACGCTCAGCTTCATCTAGTACCTGTTCAGTGGCACCTCTCAAAACAATTGTACAAGCCTCACCAGCAGCACAACCGGAAAACTTGGTCATAACATCTTCACCAATCATAATTTCTTCAATAAGTTTGCAAGATCCCAGCTTGACAAGCTCTGGGTTATCAAAAGTGGATGCAACTTCACCCCCTGTAACCAATGCTAATCTTTCAACACCTTCAAAGTCAGCGTGCTCAATGGAGTTGATACCATGGCCACTGAAGAGCTGTTCAGGATAGTCATAAATCAGCTGTCTATTTATGAAAGTATTGATGCCGAACTTGGCAATCTTATCAATCTTGGTCTTCATCTTCTCCTTCTCTGCCTTTTCTAACTCTGCCAACTTCGAGGTAGAGTCAACCTTGAATTTAGCACCGAAAATCTTGACCTTGTCCGTGTCCAAAGATGTGTTCGCAATTAGAATCTTGGCGTTCTCAACTCTCTTAGATTGGGAGCTACCAAATCTCTTGTTTAGAATAAAGCCTTCGTCTAGGAAAGAATCAGAGAGCTGTCCACCAATTCTCTTTATTATTTGAATATGCTCCAGGTCAGTAGAACCCTTCAAACGCAGAATGGCATCAACAGAAAGCTTGGAAAATTGCTCTTTGTCCTGGGATAAAATTTTCGATGATAGAGTGGTTCTGGCAATGTTTACCAAATCGTTGTAAAAGTTCTCGCTGTTGTCAGAGTTGTCAACTGCAATTTTTTCCAAGGCAGTCAATGCGGCATGGGAGGCAATTCTGTACCCCTCAATGATAGTCTGTGGATGAATTCTCTGATCAACGAGCTTCTCAGCTTCTCTCAGTAGTTCAGCGGCCAAAATAGTCACCGATGTGGTACCATCACCAACCTCATCATCTTGGACTTTGGAAATGTTGACAAGGACTTTGGCAGCTGGGTTGTCGAGGGGTATCGATTTCAGAATGGTTGCACCATCGTTAGTAACAAGGGATTGGCCAGAAGAAGCTGATTGTAAGAGCTTGTCCATACCCTTTGGACCTAGAGTTGACTTCACCAGATCGCCCACGGCGATGGCACCAACAAAGGAAGACATACGAGCATTTTCAGCTCTCTCTTCAGTGACTTGGTCACCATAAATTTGAACACTCTGAAAAATATTATTAGTATTGAGTCCTGGTATGACTATATCTCTTCACGACGACGTACCATTGTTGATTCACAGGAGGCTTTCTGATTATAATTGAAGATTTGTTTTCCAATGTTCACGTTCAACACGAAAAAAAGAATATGCTTCGCGAACGTATTTACTTGGTGTGTGGGTGTTGCCACCCAAAAATGCCTGCACATGTTTACAGAAGAAAGGAATCAATACACATATCCAACTATCACTTTGTATCTCTATTAAAAGGGTTGTAATAATACCTAATCAATCATAAGTCCATTTCGTCATCTCTCTCCTCAAACCTTTTAAGCAGGTTTTCAAGTCTTTTCCTTTCATTCCTTTCCTTAGTCAACTCCGATTCGAAATTGGCATGCATCTCATTCACCAATTTCTTGAATTCACTTCTGAGCACGGATATGCTAGAGTTGAACTTCGAAGATGAAGGTGACTGGAACTTGTAGTTATTCACGTTCTTTTGTGTTAGTGGAGTCTTTGGATTTTGATAGTTTCCATCTAATTGAAGCTCAACTCCTGTAATTGGTGATGTTGGTGACATCAGATTTTCTGGTATCCCTGACGAACGATTCTCCTTATCTGAACCATTAGGAGAGTGATTAGGATGAATAAAACCCAGACTTTCTATTTTCAAATTGGCGATTTGCCTTTTTAGATCATATAATTCTTTGATATTCTCATCCAGTTTACCGTCTAAAAGGTTCTTTTCATGTTCAACTAAAATGGATCTTTGATTGGATTTCTCCAAAAGAGTCTTGGTATGAGCCAACTGATCCTCCACATGCAGCTTCTTTTTGATATGGGTTTTCATAACAGTTGAGTTCATATTACGTTCCTCTTCAAACTGCCTTGTCAGGTACTTATGCGCAAACTGAAGGTCTTCAAAGGCAGTCTTCAACTTGGATATTTCTTGATCCTTTGAGGTGTCAGTTTCAGTGTCAGTTTCAGTGTCTGATTTAATGGAGCCATTGGAGATCGGGCCTCCTTGTTTGTTTGAAGTAAGCAAAATCGCATCCAGACAGTCTTTAGCCCATTGGACTTTGGGGGCTTCTGGATTTGGTGGTGGCAGCATGATATTCTTTTGAACTGCGGTCGAGACAATATAGGACATAATCTCTTCAGTATCTCTATCATACTGGGTAGTTTGCTCCATAACAGGCAGCGCCAGATTCAAGTCCTCAAAGTATCCCAACGAAAACACGAGTAGAAATTGGCTGTTTAAGGTTTTGTGTTTGGATTCCAGCTCTTTACTTACCTCAATCAACCTTTCAGCCAATGCACGGTTTGAACTTATCAATGCTCTTAATATATCGATATCTTCGTAAAAAGAGCCATCTTCAGCTTTAGAAAGAGTGTTATCAATAGTACGCGCATTTTGTTTCAATTGAGTATTGATCTCCTCCATAATAACCTCTAATTCTGTGATATGAGAGTCCAAAACGTTGAGTCCTTCGAGTCCCATTAACTTTTCATCCTTTGTTACTCGTGATAGTGCATGTTCTGACAAAAGTTTGATCTTGAGATGCGCTGATTCAGGATCCTTAATCATCTCATCATGAAGCGTTCCGGAAATGAGATTAGCATCTTGTTGCAGACAGCGCGTACTGAGTCTGTGGTAATACTCATCTGTAATATAGTTTCGCTTCTTCAAGAATACGCCCACATCTGCAAAGACTGAGTCCTGGTCACGGGCAAGAGTAATGGCTTCCTCAACATTGAACGTCTGTGGCTGACTAGCGTCGAGCTGGGACGGCTGCGCTTGCTTGAAGGGCGACTGATTGAGTAAAAACAAGCCTCGACTCAGGATGGAAGTTTCTGACATTCTTTCAGTCGATGACAACAATTTGTTCGAAGCTCTGTTGTGGCTTAGGGTTTTCTTGTTTTTGTCTATTAAGATTTTTTTCTTTTTCTTTCGCGTCTGGGAATTTGAATTATACGTGTTTGTGTGTTCAACGCGCTCTTTGACATCAATTCTTTAAGTAACTACGATTGGACTGGATTCTGAACTATGGGAAGAAGAAAGGCCCAATTTCATAAAGTATGAGCTTTTCTGAATCTAATGATAATATCCTTGAAAGAATCCCTGCTAAGGCCACTCACAACATGAGGCTCGTCACCTTTAACATCAACGGTTTCAGAACACTCTTTCATTACCATCCATGGAACAAACTGAGAACGCTCAATGCAATGTTTGACTCACTCAAAGCAGATATCATAACGCTACAAGAACTAAAGGTTACAACAAAGGATATTGATAATAGTTTGGGGAAGATTGATGGGTACAGCTCATTCCTGACAATTCCATCAATAAAGAAAGGATACTCAGGCGTGGCAGTATACGTGAGAATACCAAAAACCAATGAACCAACCTGTATTCAAGATGCACTAAGAGTGATTAAAGCCGAAGAAGGACTCACCGGGGTCCTGATTTCACATGATTCGAAGATCCCCTATGTCAATAGTGATCAATCCATTGGTATTGGTGGGTATGTTGATGGACTGGACCCTGAATTAGCCAAGAAAGTTGACAGTGAAGGTCGTTGTATTGTACTTGAAATGGCTAACGGTGTGGTTATAATATCTACTTATTGCCCTGCCAACTCAATGGGTACTGATGAAGGTCAGGAGTTCAGAGAATCGTTCTTCAAGGCATTATTTGGGAGGATCAGGAATTTAGAGAAAATGGGGAAACAAGTTGTTTTAATGGGTGATATCAATATTTCGAGGGACTTGATTGATAGCGCTGAAAGTTTGGATACTCTTTTCAAATCTAGACTAATCAAAGAAGCTTCAGAGGAGGAGTTCGACAAAGTCAATTACAATCAGTGTATGGAATTTATCAAGTCATCTATACCAAAGATGATGTTGAATAAACTTCTGATTGATTCTATTTGGACCGATGAAGAGGATGAAAAGAGAATTTTTGTGGATACAGTGAGGAAGATTCAAGGAAGGAAAAGAGCACTGTACACAGTTTGGAACACCATAATGAATTCAAGGCCAGGAAATTATGGATCAAGGATTGATTTGATTCTTGCTACTCCGGATATTGCAAAGACTTGCCAGGATGCCAATATTTTGCCCTTCTTGATGGGTTCTGACCATTGCCCTGTTTACAGTGATTTTGATGTCAGTTCACTAAAAAGTGACATAGCACCTCAACGTTCTATGCCTCGATTAGAGGCGAAATACGTTTACAAACTATCAACAGGAGATATAGGCATGATGTTTGCGATGGCCAAGAAAAGAAGTGCCTCATCGTCCCCAGCTCCTTCTACAACAAGCAAGGGTGAGCCACACACCAAGGTTCAAAAAACTGAGACACTGAAAAGAGCTGCTAAACCATCATCAAGGGGCACAAACTCGATTTCAAATTTCTTCAAGATGAATAAAACTACAGCAAATGAAGAGGAACCAATACCTTTCAACCTGTTGGAGGATGTTGATCCTACAAAGATTGTCAATGGACCAAAAATTACCGTTTCGAATGGCAAGCTCATATTACCGCTTGAGAGGGTGCCAATATGTACACATAAAGAGCCATGCATTTTGAAAACATCTAGTAAACCAGAGTCGAAGGGGAAAAAGTTTTGGACATGTGCCAAAGACCGTGGAAACATCTCCAATAACAAGGACAAATCCAGCTTTAGCTGCGGGTTCTTCCAGTGGAAGTGAGTAATTTAAGGACAATCATATACTCACTTTATCTAGTTCTTCATCGTAGTGAATTTGCGGCAGCGCTGTTATGCTTATGTATGAGTCTCTATCTGGATGCCCAAAAGTGGAAAGGTTGAAATTAAAGGCCACGATGGAACTGTTAAAAATTACAAGATCTTCTTTTTGAACCTTGACAACAGCTTTAGTTCCCTTGAATTGGAGAATCTCTCTTTCAATCGCAACTCCAAACTGGCCGTGGAGTTTTGTTAGAGCAGTGTAGAGGAAAGCCTCCCACGAAACTTTGTCAATTTGTAGATCGTTAATCTGGGTTTTGAAGTCTGCGCCCACCTGGCTATTACAGTCAGTATATAAGGTCAGCAATTCAAACAATCATGATATACATACACTTCTAACAACTGGTAAATCCACTGCTGCTCGTCTGTCATCTGCCTCTTCTCTTCGTTGCAGTTTTAGGTCTTTTCTGAAATTTTTGAAAATCAATAATAATCCACAAGAAAAGAAACTTTTACCCAAGCAGGTATCGCATGTTGAGGCTCTCAAGAATGTGCAGGTCTTCCTCAACCCTACTTTCATCTTTAAGCTGTCCTAAGCTTGAAAAATGCCAGTCGCCTAATTGTGCGCTCGCTCACCATTCATCAAAGAGACGCCTTTCTTCTTCTTCTTCTTCTTCTTCTTCTTTAGATACCCCTAGAGAGAGATCATTAAAGAAACACCAGGCCACAGCGCCACCAGCTGCACAAACTGGTAACAAGATTGGTACTGGCGCTCAATCCATTGTCTCTAGGCTTACAGATGGGACAGATACAGAAGACCTCAAAATCTGGTCTCCTAAACCGCTACCAGGGGTGGGCGCTCCTGCCAAGTATCAACAGAGAAACAGATTCATCGCTGCCCTTATTGATGCCTACACTATCAATAATGTACCGAAGCCTAAGCTCAAAGCTGTCGAAAAAGAGTTTGAGATCGCAAAGGAGTCTTCAAAAATTACATACAGTTCCAAGATGCAATACTGTATACGGGATGCCAAAAACAATGTTGTTTCGCATCCCAAGAGTGGCAGAAAGCACAAACACCTAACAGATGATGAGAAATACAATGCTGTAAAGCGTCTTATCCACCCAGTTGACAAGCTACAAAGGAATGGGTATGTCACTCAAATTCCTGCAAACGGAACACCAATCACAACAGAACCATGTAATAGATGCCAACAGGATTTCCAGCTCTCCACAATATTGGACAAGACCAGATGTAAGTTCCATGAAAGAAGAAAGTACTTCAGGAATAACAATAAGTACTGGGAGTGCTGTGACCAAGTCGTTGGAGAACAACAGGGTTGTAAGACTGCTAGCCACCATGTTTTCAAGGCTAAGGATGCTTCTGAACTGCACCATTTGATCCCGTTTGTAGAGACCCCCAATGCAAAGGAAATGAGTTCAAAGAAGATTATAGGTTTGGACTGTGAGATGGGTTACACTACGAAAGGGATGGAGCTAATTAGACTAACAGTATTAGACTTTTACACAGGAAAATCTCTGTTTGATGAGGTCATTAAACCATATGGTGAAATCTTAGATTTAAACACACAATGGAGTGGTGTTTCTGAAATTCCTGATGATATGATGGTTCTTCATGAGCTGCATACTGTTCTCTTTGAGTCTTTGATTGACAGAGACACAATTATTATTGGTCACGGATTGGAAAATGATTTGAACACTTTGCGATTAATCCACAATCAAGTTGTTGATACATCAATCCTTTATCCAAAGGGGCTTGACAAGAAATATTCCTTGAAAGACTTGTCATTCAAGCTATTGACTAGAAAGATTCAGACAGGACAGCATAGTTCAGAAGAAGACTCGTTGGCAGCTATTGACATTGTGAAACATAACATTTTGGAGTCAAGAGTTTAGGACGAAGATTTGGATTCAAGTTTTTCCAATCTTTTCAAGATGGTATCTTGGTTTTGTAAAACCCTTTGTAGAACTTCCATGATTTGTGTGTTCGTAATCTCAACGGACTTTTTCTCAAAAGTTACAACTGGCGTTCTTCTTTTCTTTCTAGGTTGAGAATATTCTGGATCGCTCAAAAGGTTGAGAACATCTTTGGCTATGCCTGTGTTTCTCATAGTGTTCAAAGTAGTTGCCTGGTCTTGGTCAAACGAAGAAGACAAATCTGCCGCTCTATCTGTAGATGATAATTGTATGTGTTGTGGCCCCTCTTGCTGGGAATCATCCAGAATTGGGGGGCTGAATTTCCTTTTCAAAATACTCTTTGCTTTAAACTGATCCAAAAGATTGGCATTTGGTTTTACAGTTCCACCACTCTTGAGAGTTGATGCGACAGTTGGGCGATTCAGCCTACTAATCTGTTCAGACTGTGGCTTTCTCATGTTACCACTAATCATACGCGAAGGTGTAACAAGAGCCTTGCTCGGTGCTAGTCGTTTCAAATGCTCAAACTTTATTTCTGGCCTATTGCTTGGTGCTAACACTACTGGGTTGAACCCTTGTCTATCTACACTTTGAGACTTGAAGCTCTGGATTCGTTTTGGTGTGGCAGCGAAGATTTCTGCAGAGCTCAGTTGTGCCATCTTACCCTTGAAAGGTGATAACCTCACTGGGGGCTTCCCCAAGGCTTCATTTGGCTGAATATGGGTTAGTGTTAATTTGACACACAGAATCGGGATAGACGACGTACCTCTGGTGCAAGAGAGACCTTATGTGCTAAAACAGAGCTTGGGTGTTTCAGTTCCGGTGGAATATCCATACTGTGATTATTCTTGTGCGCAGAACTTCAAGGGAAGGTGTCAAGGTATTCTACATTTTATTTGTGGATTTTCAAGTCTTCAAGTCGTTTGTTTGTTTACATTTTGCCTGATTAGTACGCTTACATAACCAGAAGTGAAGCTTACATAAGAGAAATAAACTTATTCTCAGATGGGGGCATTTTGAGCTATCTAGATGTGTGTGCTTTTAAACAAGTGAAATCGGCACGTAAGTAACCGAATATCTAAAGGATTTTCGGTATTTACCCAGTTCTCGACTTTCTTTTAGCTGTGTCCAGGTCATTTATCCCCCCGTATAAATGTGCCACTACTAAACGAGAACGCGAAAAAAACGCAGCCCTTGGTTATTTCTCATCAACCTTCTCTTACCACTTACCATAATAAACGCCATCCTATCCTGAGTGATTACAATGGCTCCAGAAAGAAAAATCGCCCTTATAACAGGCACAACCAGTAACCTGGGTATGAATATTGCATATAGACTGGTTGGATCTTTGCCCGAGGACACCAGAATCACTCTTATTGTCACTTCTAGAACACTTCCAAGAGTCAAAGAAGTCATCGATAATATTAAACAGTATGTCCAGGAGAACTTCGAGAGAGATGAGAGTTTACTAGATTTTGATTATCTGCTTGTTGATTTCACGGATATGGTATCTGTTCTGAATGCATCGTATGAATTGAACAAGAAGTATACCAAAATTGACTTCTTCTTCGCCAACTCAGCCCAAGGCGTTTTCGACGGGATTAATTGGATAGGGGCTGCCAAAGAGTTGATGGCTAACCCGGTCAAAGGTGCTACTGATCCTCAGTACAAAATTCAAAGAGTTGGAGTTAAGTCGCAAGACGGGATTGGTCTTGTTTTCCAGGCAAATGTCTTTGGTCCATACTACCTAATCCACAAAATCATGAAGCTTTTAGAGAATGGAAAGGCAAGAATAGTATGGGTTTCCAGTATTATGTCTGATCCGAGATATCTTTCATTTGATGACTTGCAGCTTGTAAAGTCTCCGTCCTCATACGAGGGATCGAAAAGATTGATTGATCTCTTACACATTGCAACTTATTCTAAACTTGCAGAAAGAGGTATCACCCAGTACTTGATCCAGCCTGGAATTTTCAATAGTTTCTCCTATTACAAGTTCCTGAATGTATTCACATATTATGGGATGTTATTCATCTTCTATCTCGCCAGGTTCTTGGGTTCACCATGGGTGAACATTTCTGGTTACACTGGTGCCAACGCCCCAGTCTACGCTGCTACGCTAGCGAACCCAACGTTTGAAAAGCAAGATATTAAGTACGGATCTGCCTGTTACAGAGATGGAAGCGAATACATTAAGAGACAAGAAATTGACAAAACTGGTGCCCAGGACGTGCTAAAATATCTGGATGATTTGACAGAAGAGTGGGATCTGAAGCTAAAGGACCAGATTACGAATTCCAGACAGAATTAGAAAAAAAAATTGTTCGTTAATTGTATATCGAAGATTGAACGTTGCTATTAGTACAGAAACATAACGGCGATAGAAAACAGAAAGCAATGCGGTCTCATGAGTCACTCATTGTTCGATTGCCATTAGAGAGCCAACGAAGGAGAAGATCAGTCTAGAACGAACCTCGTTGATATCCTCTGGGACCAACCAGATCAAAGCACCCAATTTTCTGGCAATAGAGATCGCCAATTTGGCGTTGGCATATCTTTCTTCATCAGTATTACCTGGATGAACCAAGTCATAGTCCACGTAGCCTGGCTTCAAACCATTCAAGACATCTAACAAGAAGTGTCCTGTGGCAATAGATGGATCACTGAAGGATCTGACTGTTGTAGTCTTACCGCCCTTGGCGACCTTCTCCTTTGCCCACTTCAAGATATCAGCGTCACCAAGTTCACGTCCTTGCTTAGACAAAGACTTCAAAGTCAAAACAATATTTCTTCTCATGATTTGCCAGACCAGACCCAATGTCAACAATTTGTTACCATCCACAATATCGGAACCTTCGATACCCACAAGAGAGAAGTTGTTAGCCTTACCAGCGGCAACAGCATAGTTTGTATTCTCCAAAGCCTTGAACCTCTTGACTTCATCACCGGATGGGCCTCTCTTGTTCACATGCTTAGGATCTATTGAACCTGGCAAAACCTTCTCGAAAGCTTGCAGTAGAATAGTACCATCTTTCAAATCTTCAAACAGACTAACAACTGGTGGATCGACATCCAATGAGTTCAACCACAAGGTGAAGACCCTAGCCTCTCTTTCACCTTCAGCATCAAACTCCTCAATTTCTGGTTTCTCAGACTCTTCAATTGGGTCCAAACCTGGATGAGTGTTAAACAAATGAGCAACGAAGGCCAAGTTCAACTTTGGATTACCGGCAACAAGAGATTTCGGTGTCAAATATTTTCTGGCACCTAGCTTTTCAGCATTGTCTAAGATTTGCTCAGCCCTAGTCAACAGGTCGTTGGTATATAGTGGTTGTAAAGAACACAAGTTTGAGTCCAATTGATTTAGCAAAACAGTGTAATTCTCACCGTCCTTTACATCGGTAGAAAAGTTGGTTACTCTTCTCTCCCAACCAGCAGCCTTCAAGTGGTAGTTGAACCAACGAAGCAATATTTGCTCAGGTGGAAGTCTCAGGAATTGTTCCAAAGTTTCGTCATCTTCTAATAGACGGTACAATTCTGGGTGCAGTTTGATATCAATTTTGTTCAAAAGACCCTTTCTAATAATTTGCCAAATCAACCCAAGAATCAAGTGCTCAGTACCCTCGATAAAACTCTCCGAGTGGACATTGACGACAACACAACCAATAGCCTTAGCTGAGTTGATGACAATGTTGGCGTTTTCAGAAATTGTGAAGTTGTTCAAAGCTTTACCCTTCTTTGGGAAGTTCAAAACTCTGGTATCAATAGTATCAGGAACAGAGTCGTTAATCAACTTGGAAAGAATCAAACCATCTTTACATTCGTCAAACAGCTGGAAAGTGTCTGTTGGAATTGGCAATCTGTCACCAATATCTGGGTCGCCAGCGAGAACACTGTTAATGTGTTTAGTGAACTCGGATTTTTCTTCGTTGTTAATGGTGTGAGTTGAGCCTGAAGTTGCACCACCAACCACGACGGAGGCCTTAGCACCAACACCCTTGTGTTGAACAGCACTTGGAGCATGGGTTGGAGCAACCTTCTGCTCTCTCAGCTTAGCAACTAGTTCCACATAGTCATCTAACTCAACACGACCTGATGCATCAACACTGACGTCTTTCAAAGCGCTTCTGACATCGTCATATGAGCCCTCACCTTGCTTTGATACATTCTCAATAACATCGAGCTTTTCAACATAACCCTTGTCATCAACATCAAGAGCTCTAAACTGCTCAATGACATTGAAAAGGTCATCCTGTTTCAGGATTGGAAACTTTTTCTGGTTAAACATCGTTAGTAGTGGACCTTTGGTGATCTCTCACATATCGGGGGGCGAGGCACGCAGCATCCAGCCATTTTGTGGAGCAATAGGGTTGGAGATATAGTCGAAAACGACTGCACTGTATACCAAGATCATTGGAAGACATACCTGTAGCTTCACGATGTTCATTGTGTCTATTTGGCCGTTTAATGTGCCACAATGTTGTGCTTGCTGGAGGTTATTTGAAGAGCGAGGTCAATTTTTAGGAACGGCCCGTGGACTTTAAATGCCAACTGAGGAAATTATTACATAAGCGAGAAGGAGGCTGAAGACTGGCCTACAAAGAAAAGGTCATGCACGCTCTCAAAACAGTAGGGTATTGTGGTTCGTTAGTCGTTAGTCATCTCTTTGAATACATCCAGGCAGTTCTCTCCAACTCGGCAACGGCATCACGGATATTCTCCAACTCGTAAGCTCCGTATTCAGCCCTGTGCTCAGGAGGAAGCTCATCAAGGCTTTTAGGGATACCATTGGTTTGAATCTCAACCTGTCTCCTTTGCTCCATTGCACTTTCCAATGCCATCTTGAACTCTCGGTTGATCTCTCCATATTCCTGAAGCCTTTCTGAAGACAACGTTTTGAGAAATGATTTTTCAGGAAAGGCCCTTTCCAACTCACTTACACGACTCAAGCGAACATTCTTCCTGTCATTGATATTGAGTCTCTTGCTTGCTGTGATCTCTTCCTTGGAATATCCTGGAACAGATATCAATATGTCATCTTCGATAACTTCATTTGGAGGTACAAATGCACTCAGATCAGGCTCCTCATCCTCAGAACCAGAGTCATCAAAAAATCCGTTCCTGTGGAACAATTCTTCAAATGCTTGTTCAGACTGTTCAAAAGCCTGAAGTCTGGACTCTCTAATTGGATGTTGTGTACTGAATATCTTATAATCCTCCGGACTTGTAGACTTGTGTATAATAAATTGTTCCCCTTCTTCCTTGATAGCAGTGTTGTCACTGCCTGACTTGTACTTGTCCGATTGCTTTCGAAGGGTTCTTGCCAACAAGTTCTGTGTGGCAGAGTCAAGGGTTGAAGACTTCCTACTAGATAGACCCCTGAACAACTGACGCTTGACATCCTGACTCCTATTAGACATCCTATTGCTTCTATTACCGATAGTTGAACTGTTGATGCCTTTGTGTCATTTGAAGAACAACACGAACAGAGAAAGTAATTCCGAGGGTAAATATACCGCTCATCTCCCTCTATTTCATATTACATAAGTATGATTGCACAAAGCCGGGTAAGGACGAATACCGCTTTGTCCCATTTGTTTTTCTAGATTTCAACAAATCACCAAGTTGCAATTTGCAATTACCACACAACAGAAGATACACATCACCTCTTGTATCGTCAAACGATGACTCTTCAGCGTATGATTTGGGGATCGTTTCAGAGAAC
>JAMAIE010000040.1:0-38534 GCA_023627795.1 Barnettozyma californica | reverse complement strand
CCCTTACATCACTTAATGACTTCGCACCTGAAAAGATCTAAAGGGCTCTTCTTCTTTTCAAATTCACTGTCACAACGACCACCGAATAAACTGAATCACTTCGTTGCCCTTTGCAGGGCCAGTAAGAGGACGACCTATCAAGCTATTCTTCTTATATGGCAAGATTGGCCAGGGGGAAGTGCGTCAATGAAGACAGGAACCTGTAGAGAAAAATGGTGCTATGAATGAGCGGCAAAGGGTTGATCGAACCACATGGATTGATTTGAACACTAAAGAAAGACATAGATTTCTTCAGCTCCTGCTTTCTCAAGCGCAGGGCTTTCAGAACTGCAAAAAGTTGAAGTCGCAAAGAGATCACCCACTCCAGTCCTGGCTTAGCAAGCAGAGACGCAACAATCACCTTTCTCAAACATCAACCAACGCCATATATTGGATATAATGCCTAATACATAAATGCATACAACATAGTATACTGGAATTCTTGATTGATTTTGAGTATACGATTTCTTCCAGAAAAAATGAGCATTGTATTATTTGAGAGGTTTTAATGATGACTGGCTTTGCGCAAGAACAAAAAAATAAGAGCAATGTACGTGCTGTTTAGAGAAGGAGATATAAATCGAAATTCAGTGAACACAATCACTCGTGATATACTGCAATCTAACACTAGTCGGATTTTGTTGAGCGCCTTTGCATCAAGAAAACCCCTGAAGATTCACCTCAAATCAGCGTAATATTCTCAAAAGCAATAATAGATTTCTGTTAATAAATAGTGTAAAGTACGTTATTAGAGTCAAATAAGATCAATTCACAACAAGGTACTGATTATTATAATCAGCTTTATCCAAGAACGCCAAATGACTTATACTAGCAGAGATGCTTTTCACCTCAACATTTACTTCGGCTGGTCATTCGAGACAGAGTATTACAACAACCTCAACGTATTAACTAATGCTTATTTATCACCACAACAAATACCAACATCAGAAACTATTAAGGTTCTGGAGAGTGTGCACTCAAATTGCTCCAAACACTTTAATAGGATAAGATCGTACATATTCAATCTGGAACAAGATCTCTCAAGATTTATTGAACAAGCAACTGGGGAAGATGACTCAGTACCTCAGTACTTTAGCAGCTTCCTCCAGGAGAAGATACCTCCTGAGCACTGGATCAAAGTGAGAAATCTACTAGTTTCGGCTTTTACCATAACTATGGTTTTCTCCTATCCATCACCAGGGGAGGGAAGGCGTCGAGCAAGAGAGTATGGATTCTTTCCAGTGTCCTCTGGCTCCCCATATCCCAGTTCTGGATCTGTGAGTGAACTGTATAGAAAGAACAATTACGAAGCAATTCCACACTTCAGACAGGTTGGGACGTTGAAAGCGAAGATTGAGTTGGCTGAACCAGCGGACAATGACCTTGCTATTTTCGCAGGCTTGTTAAAGCGTTATGTTACTATGGTGGATCATATCATCAGTTACCATCCTGACTCAGCAGAAGATCACAACCCCGTTAATAAAGCAGAAGATGCACTTTGTCAGAATGTTCTAGATAAGATTGTGAATCCTATCAACGATGAGATTTCGCGTATCCTCTCGGTAGGATTAAGAAGCAGTCCTTTGAATGGCGTTAAATGTGAAGAGTCTGTGGAAAGAGAAACGATATTTGGCTACTTCCCAGTATGGGAGTTCTGGTGTGAAATGCTCCTTGTCGATCTTGACTCTCAGGCTGCCATTGGTAATGCTGCCATTGGTAATGCGGCCATTGGTAATGATGCAATAATTAAACAAATACAGCAAACAGGGTTAACTGTTATCTCAAACCTTGGAAGCAATTTTGCTGATTCATTATCAGGTGTTGTGGGTCCTAAACCAAATGGGAAGTTTGTTATCTCAGTCTTTGGCACTGAAAATGTTTTCAAGGGCGAGGTTCTTAATAGTTTTTCTGCAGCTTGTAAAGATCTCCCAGCACGTTCAGATCTGCTTCGTATGAATATTACGGCTTTTCCAATCGATGTTAAAAAGCAGGTATTCAGTTCATCCAAGGTTGGTTATGGGATTCAACTAGCCAACGAGAAGATTGAGGAAGTTACACTTGACGTGCAGAAAGGGTGGTCCATTGCAGAAATAGTCAGATACCCAACGTTCTTGAAGATTTTGCAACAAGGTGTACGATATCTAAATTGGTCATCTGAGCTTTTATGCAATCATGTCATCTATGTGTTTCCGCATCATGGAGTTGTTTATTTTGTCCACCTTGAGATTGATCTAGATGCTCTTGAATTTAAGGACCACCCTACCGATACGAGAGTTAAAACAGTAAGTCTGCAGATCAATAAGAGAGAAGTAAACAGAGAGAATGTGGAGAAGGACAAATCATCAAATTCAGAAACTGCTGTAATTCTAGAAAAGATTGTTCCAGTGAAGCTCAGAGCTTATCCGTTAGAGACTGTTGCTGAAAAAACAAAGGTACCACTTTTGAGTGGGATGGTTGCAATGATTGTGTTGGTGCACAAAGTTGTTCAAATCTATAAAGATCCCAAGAAGATAAGTGAGATAAGAATCAAAATGATGGCACTTCGGGAAGCTTTGAAGAAGGATTCTGATAGGAACAAATTGGTAAAGGTTCCTAAGAGAAAAAAGAGACGACAAATGGGATCAGATAATGAGGACCACACCGAATCAGAAAAGACAGTTCATTCTCAGGATAAGAATAAGAAAGAGAGCAAGAAAAGAACGAAAACTAGCAGCGACAACCAGACTAGTGAAAAGATAACACTACGTTCTCCACCCAAACAGAACCTTATTAGGGATTATCACGAGGAACAAGATGTGCAAGGTAAGTCAACTCAAAACACCACTGATTCTCCGGGCAAGGCACCACCCAACCCTCCGATCACAATAGACCACACCTCAGTAAATGCCGAGAGTAGTGATAATAAAGAAGAGAACCAAGTGACAACAGATACTTTTGATGAATTGATTTTGCATCTTCAGGCTGAAGATGAGGGCCCATTGGACTATGTCACGAACGATATCAAGTTGTATTCAAAGCCTGTGATTCACACAACTATGAGAGCCTTAACACTAGAGAAGAAGTTTGGAGTCAAGCTCCTTTGTCGAGGTCGCAACTTCATGAAAAGGAATCAGTTGGCCAGCGTTCTTTTTATGTCCAAAGATACTTTACATCAGAGTGTGGAAGGATTGGTTCTAGACTCTGTGAATATCAGTGGTTCTTACTCTTGGAAAGTACTGTGCGGAGGAGATTCAAAAATGTGTAAATATGACCGACTAGCGTTCAAGTACTACTCACCAGAAATACTTTATGAGACTTTCCGCTTAGATGATGAACATCATCCCGATGATAAGTTTGCCGATTTCTTGGACCATGTCCATAGACGCTATTACTTTAATGAATGGAGGATCCTGAAGCTCATCCAGGAGCACAATGATACTGCAGGTCAAAGTGGCGATTATTCCAAAACAGTTGCCATTCCAAAGGCTCTATTCAGGGGAGAGCAGTTGACTCTGAAACTTGGTCGGTGGGGCGACAGTGATGACATGGGATGGTTTATGGTTACAGAGGCACTCACCCCTGACAATGGTGGGTGGAAGAACTGCTTACCACTTCCAGAGTCCGTGGTCGCAGACGCCTGTAATCAAATAGAGGTGATGACCAAGAAGGTGCATATTAGCCACAATGACTTGAAACTATCCAATATGATATACACAAAGGGTCGTGTTCACTTCATTGACTTTGGTCATAGCAAGTATGTTGGAGAGTGGGGTGAGGATGAGCTGGATGCGATGGTGCGAGAAGATCAAGCAACTATTAGGGACTTGTTATTATCTGGGGAGTAGGATATTTTTAATGTGAAGGGGCTTTGTAAGGAAAGTATTACAGTTTTGCAGGACTTGTTCCGATCTGGTCTTTCTGCTGATGACAAGGATGCTCTACCTTTATAGAATGCGTTTCAAGTGTTCAGAATTGCCAGTTCAAACGTGATTATGTGCAGGTGAACAGTGTAATGTTATAAGACCGGGGCTGCTACGTTTAGTAGTGTACTTTAAACCTTCCATGCCTGTAAAGAGATTCTCTTTTAATTCATTCTGTCATGCGCACGTTATGCAGTCCTGAAATCCCGGTTGGAGTTGCCGAAGCTACCAGCGGTACCAAAATTATCCGTTTTTCGCGAAAGTGATTGTCGGTTCGATCAGGTTGATAGCGAAGAATCACTTCGGTTTTCTCGTCAGATATTAAGGAGATGTGCTTTTTCTTTCTTCTTGCTCTCTCTGATTTTGGCTATGTATTTTTTGTATCAAACACTAGCAGTTAGGGACTGACCTCTCTCTTTTTAAAGGCATATGGATTTTGTAGCAGTACAATTGAAGGCACATGACCCGTTTTTCTGAAGGGTCTCGTGCTATGTCGCTCCCAGATGGTCTTGGCACACAAGCAGGTGGTAACATGTGCAGGTTAATAGCCTCCAATGGGCGATAGTGGTATTAGCTGTTGATCTGATATTGAACAGAAAAAGTGATTTGCTTATCTCATAATTAGATTTCTCATGGTTATTTTGGCCGTACACAATGAAGGATTAGGTGTATATGTAATTCCATCAAATCAATTTAGTGTCAGAAGAGCTTCATCAGTTCTCTCAATGATGTTCAGTGCCACCTTCTCCTCATGGGGGTGCAGGTCCAGAAGGAGCAACTGCAGAATCAACAGGGTGCTTAGTTTTTCATTAGTACCAAACACATACAAGGGGATTTCATTCGTAGGACCCCGGGGAAGATTAGAAACCAAGAAGCGGAGGTTGACTGGCTGTTTCCATTTTCTACCTTTATTAAAACCAATAATAGCACATTACTAGCATCAACAGGAAATCTTGAAATGGATTTGGAGAACGATCTCAAAGAAATTAGAAGCTACTATAGAATACGGTCGTAGGATCAACTTGCAGAAACTCTTAAAGCGACAATTCCGGAGCGGGATAAAAACCAAAAGAGGAGCTGTACAAAGTCATTTATCAACACAAACAAATGAGGGTTCTCTTTGAGAATTTTTAATCAAGACTGGCTTTGCAAAACAAAGTCCAGAGAGGAGATAGTGCCAAGAAGGGATGTTAAGACAGAAGCTCAGAGATCACCATTACAAAGGAGACTTTTCCATTTTAAATGCTCTCTTGATCTTAGTTAGACACTTGGTGTCTTAGGGAAATTTTTGAGACCCTGCTGCGAATCCGCGAAATATTCTCAAAAGCAATCAAGGAACACATTATGTAACTAAAGAGAGTAATACGCAGTTCTAAATTCATTTAAAATGAATTCATAGCAAACTACTACTAGTCCTTATCATTGGATTTAACTAGACATGGCAGATTCCTGAAATTTCATTATCCGTATCCACATTTCACAGATAACGGATAATCAGTTCAATATCTGTATCCTTTTTTCTCCAATAGGAAACAGTCCCAATCTGGAATATATTTTCTGTTTTCGCGTTTTGGGTTTGTTACGCGTTCCGCTGCAGAAGAGATGTGTGTACTTTTTCGAATTCTGATGAGCGTTGGGATAAGATGGAACTAGCTACTGTCTTCAACAGTCATACTATGAGCATTGAGTAGCCAGAAAGGAGAAGTCGCAGTAAGAAAGTCGATTATTTCGCCTTGAATCATGGAGAGCAGAGCATCTGATCTTGTACAAGCTGATGTTGCTCTACCTCAAGATCCCCCCTCAATCTGGTCCAAATCCGAAGAGGCATTGCTCACCCGACAGGTTTTACCCACCTCAATCGGTTTTTTGATTCAAGAATTTGTTAGACCCTCGAGTCCTGGCCCGTAAGATCCAGATACTGATAGTTGGCCCACTTCAATCTGACTAAAGACAAATCACCCCGTCAGAATCAAAGATCAGTCTAGTTCTTCTATAAAGCTGCAGATATTGGTGAATATCCGAAGAGAAAAAAAGAACAGAATGAGAAAGAACATTTTGATCGAGTGTTTATTTCCTATCTGTTCATAGTCTAAAACTACCAAACAAGTGGGTAATTCCACAGGAAACTTACTACTACATACGGTGTTACACTTCAAGGAACGAAAACTTCAACAGTACCTGAAGAAAGTAATACAATCCGAGAATGCCAGAAACTAACTGTTGCTTTGAAGAGCATCAATTCTTTGGGTAAATTCTTTTTGTTATGTGGATTAAAATGAAGTGATAAGGATGAGGCTATCAATATGGGTAGCATATTACCTCCATTAGATGTTACAACGCGCTGGAACTCTACCTTTGAATTATTATCATTCTCACAGAATAGAAAAGTGAAAATTGCTCTCTTTTTTAACTGCATCAAGGATATGGAAGGTTTGTTCATTTTTTGACGCTAGCGAAGAATCCAGAACTGTTCTAGATAATATTGGACATATTCCAGATGCAACGATGAATGCTTTGAACCAGCTGTCAATCAGTGAAGACGACTGGAAGGTTATCAACTCAGCCATTCTATTACTTTCTCCGCTGAACAGCTTGACAAAGCTGTTTTCAATGAAGGTACCCCTACTCAATGAAACGCTTTCCACTTGTTACCGGCTGACTGATTTCTTCAATGTTCTGCTAGACCCATGCATGTAATGGTACAGAAATCTCAGAGAAAGAAAGAAAATTTGTTAAGAGATACACAAACAACGGATCTTTCGTTGAACAGATTAAACTTTTCAACATCAGGCCTTTGAAACCGGCAATTGAAAAAGCCCGTAACAAACTGAAGAAGTACTATGAGCTCTATGACGAAAATGACCTGATACACATTGCTTCAATTTTGGACCCACGGGAAAAGTGCAAGCTACTACAGGATCACATCGCAACAGCAACTGACAATGTGATGGCAGATATAAGACAGATGACTTCAATATTTGACTTAACTCTATTTGGACCTCCCGGACCCCACTCTAGGCATCCAGACATCAATACGTCTGGTAGAGATGACCAGTGCTATGGTGAAGCCGCCGTATTTAACAAGTATTTTAGAATGATGACCAAACATCGCCCCATTCTCGCCATTGATTCCAGTTCTCATCAGAATTGTATACCTTAGTGGCACACTTCATTCTGCTATCACTACCAACATATCCATGGAATGCTGCATACTCACTCCGGACGATGCGGGAGATCACCATATTACTGATCACAGCATCAATATCCCACATGAGTGGGCCCCTAATACCACCTCCGTATTGACATTCAAGGACAAGTGAACCGGAGCCTGAAACATAGTAGTTTGCCTCGAGATCGTCACGCTTCACGATGTGATCTGAGTCAAAAGGTGAAAGTACCAAAGCTCCATCAGCGATTTCTAAGGCCATCAAAGGCATGGTAACATTCGTTTCCACAGCACCAACTAGAGCAAGCTGGTAGTCACTGGTCCTCTCATAAACGTTGGAGGTATGGACATAGTGAGAGCCATCATACTCAAACGTCACCTTCGTCTCAAGGTCACGTTTTCCCTCAATCACCACAAAGTCATCAATTAAAATCAAAGGAGCTCCACTTCCCGAAGTCATAGGCATAGCGTCGTCACGCTTCCACCATCCAGTTACTGCCCCCAATGAGGTTAGTTCAACCGTCCAAATCAAAACCTGTCTCATTACGGCCCTGACACAATCATCAATTGGCTCACGACGACCGCCAACATGGCTCCAGCACCTGTACCATAGCAGCCACCCAGCTCCGAGCTCGTGTGCGAGTGCTCCAGTGATAACAATCACCTTGTTGGTGGTGCTGAATCCGACGTTAGTAGTCACCCAGTTTCCCCAGTAAGCCCAGTCGATATCAGCTTGTGCCACTGTACACAGTGAGAATATGAAAGCAAGAAATAAATAGACTTGTTTCATCACGATTCAATGGTCGAGATCAGTAAACTGTTGACCAAGGAAATAAAAGAAATGTGAAAAGCTTTTCTTTTTTTATACCTTAAAATACGAAACTCGGTGCAAAACATAAACCTGCAGGTACCTGCAGATACCTGCAGTAAGTATGGTTGTAGGCCCACACTTCTTGACCCATTTCTGGATGGGCTCCTCTGATTATCGTACTACACTACGTGCAAACGGGTGTTGAAGCAGTCCCACAAACCCACAGGTTGGGTGGCAGGTTTGTGGAAACTCAGTGCATTCTCACTGTAAAATTATTAGATCCACAATCTGCACACCCGCTAATCATTTTTGAGACATGCGTATATTCAGTTATACTACACCTGTTTTGAGAGAGACCAAAATACTAGAGTTGCAACGAGTTGAGCAAAATACCCAGCTCGCGACTCGCGAGTAAACATGACGAGTTGACTATCTTCAACTCGTTACTCACGAGTTACCCAAAGTTACTGTCACGTGATCGGAACGGATTGAAAACTGAACATTAAAAAACACGAAAACACGAAAGCGCGTCTATGTACAGGTAAATTAGAATGCCAGGAACTGACAGTACAGAAGATCCGACCGCGGCTTTGACAGGTAAAAAAGCTGAAGTTGAAGAAATACTCTCTTATACAAGGTCCAATCTAAAACCTCTCCGCTTTTATGCGGCTTTGAATGATGGCTTGGACATCAGTGAAGAGTCTGATCTGCGAACTAAGTCTGACACCAGACTTTGTTCTGAAAAACGCACCCAATCCAAGAGTGCAGTTTATACACTGCCAACGCCACACTCGACTGACAGTTATCAATCGGTACGAACAATAATAGAATCGGCTCAATACCCAGAAACTACGAGCGACTCTGTTCAGAATCCAGCTGTTACTTCTGAACTTGCCCTGGAACAAACCCCGGGAGTAGAGATTAATGGTTTGAATGCCCCTGATAACCTTGAAGCTGGAGCTCGTGTCTCCAATTCTGGTGATGTGCATCAGGTCACGGGAACGACAACTAGTGCAGAGCTGAACACTGGCACGCCTAGCTTTAAGATTTCATCTGAATCTGGAGGCACATAAATGTCTGGAAATTTTATAACAAGAAACTTATTGCAGCCGGTAGAGAGGCAACCTACATCAAGATTATTAGAGGTACTCAACAGACTTTTCAAAACTACACAATTAAATGTGCGTTCAAGAACTGCAGCAATGGTGTCTACACAATGGAGAAGTACTCAACAACCGCCATATTCAATCATTTGAAGAATCATCATCAAATTTTGAACATAAATTCCAATGTTTATGAAGACGAAGCTTATTTGCAGAAGCTATTCAACAACACAATCAAAAAGAATGAAAGAAGAGACGATACTGATATCAGTTTGGTCAAAAGCTTGCAACAGAAAAACGACAGAGAAGGAGGAAACTTAGATATTCTTCAGCAATTGAAGAGAATCAATAATGATCAATATTTTATCATCGTTAGAGATTTAATTATGAAATTCTTCATCAAGGAAAACATTCCATTTATCAAAGTTGACTCAGAACCATTCCGTGAATAATAAAGATCCTGTACGGGATCAGAAACCCTATAGACGTCAATGGTCAATCTTTAATTACGAAAAATGGAACGTTATTGAACAGAGCGAATATCAAGAAAGCAGTCAAGAGAAAATTTGAAGAATCTGAAGATAGGCTGAAACAGCAATTTCAAACTGTTGAGTTTATATCCATTTCACTTGATATTTGGACAACCCCTTCAATGAAATCCAGCTACTTATGCATCTTGGGCCATTTTGTTGATACTAAATTCAAATACAGAGAATGTCTTTTAGATTTCATTGACGTTAGTTCATTTTCCCATACTGGTTTAAACCTAAGCGAAGAAGTCATTATTACACTAAAGAGATTTAATCTGGTGAACAAATTGGTTGCTATCACTGCGGATAATGCGAGTAATAATCGAACTTTATCAAAAGCTCTAGAAGAACGTATTAAGGAGTACAACGAAGAGCTGTATCATGACTCAATTGCTGAACGTTCCAGCACAGGGTCAGTTATGCCAGTTTTAAAAAGATCAAGTCTATTCAGGCACGAGAGCTGTCAGGTCAGATGTTTTTGCCACNTCTACTCCCCAAAAGGAGGTTCAAGAGAATATTCTTGATGATGCCTTAGAATTGGAGGAGCTTGTTGATGAAGAGGGATTTATGCTCCCTCGAGAACTGCTCCCTCCGAGCTTGAATCATGGTTCAAACTCTAGTCGTAACAATTGCAATAGCACTATTCTAAAGTTACGGACTATTTTGCAAATCTTGAAGCAGAGTGGTTCAGCAAGGCGACTATTTCATGATATTGCTAAGAGAAAAGGGTTTCCAATACCTACTCAGCCAAGATTAGATGTCATAACACGTTGGGGATCTACATTTGAAATGATTTCCTACGGCAACAAACACAGAAAATTGTTGAAAGCTTTCGTTGATGAAGCAGAAGAGGAGAACTCAAGAACGTCTTCTGGTCAGCTAAATCAAGAGGGCTGGAGTTCGTTTAAATTGAGCACCCTCGATTGGCTCAAATTGACTTACTTGGAGAAACTGTTAGAGCCTTTTTACAACATAACCCAACTTTTTAGTGCCTCCAAGACTGATGGAGGAAGTATGGTTCAGTTTGCATTATCCAGTTTCAATGAACTAACAGATTTGATTAACATTGTCAGCGATGTGGTTCAAGGAAATGATCTGAGTGAGGAAGATTTGGAGCTTTTGCAGCATCATTACCACATTTCACCACCTACATCAGATCTAGATGCTGACCTTGCCAATGACTTTGGCCATTTTTGTGCGACTGTCAAGTCAATACCCGCAATCGAAGCTGGAATTGAAGCGGCAAAAAAGAAGATAGAGACGTACAAAAAGTACCTTGATTCAAGTGACTTTAGTTACAGCACACAATTGCTAGACCCAACCTTAAAAAAGGATGAATTGGAGGAACATTATGAAGCTGAAGATTTGGAAAGTATCATTGAAAGCACAATTATTAGGTTCCAAGAAGTTGCCGAATTCTTATCTTCTGAAGACGTATCGTTAAAGCTGAAAAGTGCACAGTCTTCAGGTTTGAATCAGAGATCTTTTATGAGTGAATCAAATGCAACTAAGGTTGATGAGAATCTGATGGCAGGAGAATCATCATATGACTCAACAGGTCGAAGCTCCAAGTTATACCAGCAGAACTCGATTCTTCAAAACATTCGAATGAGAAAGAAGAGAAGAGTTGAGAAGAAGTTGAGGGATATAGCACAAGAAAGCGAGAGATCAAAAACTGCATCTGATCTAGTCAGATTAGAGTTCGAACGTTATATGAAGTCTGAGACACTCATTAAATCTGCTTGCCAACCTGGTAGCATCTGTTTTGATGTGCTTCAATGGTGGCGTTCTAATGAAAACTATTATCCCTTTTTATCAAAAGTTGCCAAATTGATCTATTGCGTTCCTGCCAGCTCCACTTCAACAGAAAGATCTTTCTCGATTGGTAGATATATTCTGGGTCTACGTCGTCACAATTTGAATCCAGATACAATGAAGTGGATCAAGTTCTTGAAACTTAACATGGAAGAAGATGCATCCTTTTGGCCTTCCCCTTTTGAGATACCATCATGAACGACTTCCCAAGACTTTCCGTTGTATCCTGGTTTGGTACAGCTACATCTTATAGTAATTGTTTTCCCAGTGTTTTAACAAGGGACTTGTTGTAAATTGTGGAAATGTGGATTAGACTTAAGTAATATATTATATAGAACTAGTATCTGACGTGGTAGTCCTTTAGGACTTTCACTGATGTTTGTTTATTAAACTAACTATGTAATATTCCTTTAGTAGGAACACCTCCTTATATACTTTTTCATTTGTAGATGCTTATGTTCTTAAGCGGAATTTCCTTTTCTAAGTATCATGTTGACAAATCGCTTATTCATCACATTAATAGATTAATATAGTACGGATATATCGACGGATAACAACGAGTTGAAACAACCCTCAACTCAATACTCACGAGTTGTAACTTGTGGCCAAAATTTTGGGAACTCGTGAGTCATAACTCGACTCGCTACAACTCTAAACTCGACTCGCTACAACTCTAATGACTCACGACTCATGAGTTGTTAGATCTAGGAAAATAACCCTTTAGTATTTTACCATATTTCTCCAATTCACTATGGCTTCCCAATGAGGACAGTTTAGTGAGTTTCGTCAGAATTGGGATCACGTCATTCCCAGTTCCACAGCGGAGGTCCTGAGAAGGACGCCACGGTTTTATAATGCGTACTACCCAGAGAATATTGATGCAGATTTTTGCAAGGCAGAGAGATAGCGAGGCAACTGGTTCCTGGTTGATGGACCCTCTCTTCAAACTCTTCCCACTAAGTATGTGGCTCCAGAGCAGGCTGCAGCGTGTCTAGGCGTCGACGTTCTTTTGGAAGTGTGGTGCTACCCTTAACCAGCATATAAAGGAACCCCTTGGACTAGATAGCAAGTTGCAAATTAATTTCCCTTCACTAGATCACCCAACAATACATCATGGGCTTGAAGGAAACACTGAAGAAGGCCTTTGTGAACCCAAACCGGGAAGACTTCCACACTGTCGATGGTCCTGATGAAAAGATCATGCTTCAAAGAGCCCCACCGAGAACTGATTGGAAGAGACATTTACCAGAGTACCTTACCTCCAACTCTGAGCATGCCAAGTTCATGAGAAAGATTGACATCTTGGTTTTCGGTTACTCTATCTTATCATCTTTCATCCAGACTTTAGATACTCAAAACATTTTCAACGCATATGTTTCTGGTATGGAGGAAGACTTAAAACTGTTTGGTAATGAGTTGAACTTATTCAGTACATTCTACTCCTGCGGTATGATTGTGGGTACTGTCCCATTGATTTTGTTGACCACGCACCTGCGCCCTTCCATTGTCTTACCAACATGTGAGGCTCTGTGGACCATCTTTGTCTTTGCATGCGCTGGTGCTAAGAATGCTCGCACCATTTATGGTTTCAGATTTTTGATTGGTATCTTTGAGTCCATTGCCTTTCCAGGTTTCACTGCTTTGATCAGTGGATGGTACCTCCCTGAGGAAATGGGTAAGAGGGTTGTATTTTATGAGATTTCTGGTAATGTCGCCTCAATGTTTTCTGGTTATATCCAAGCAGGTCTTTACAGCAACATGAATGGTAGACATGGTTTGGCCGCCTGGCAATGGCTTTTCATCTTTGACGGTATCATCTCTATTCCTGTTGTCATATTTGGCTTCTTCTTCATCCCAGATTCACCAACCACAACCAGATCCAAATTCTTGAGTGAAAGAGAGAAGAAGTATGCAGTCAGAAGAATGGAGCTCGCTGGCCGTAGACCAGTCCAGAAGTTGAACCTCAAGTTGATCAAGAATGCCCTATCCACTTGGCACTTGTATGCATTTGTACTATGCTACTATCTATACGGAACTTTCTCCTGGGGTGACTCTTACTTCAACCTCTGGCTCAGATCATTGGACAAGTACAGTGTTCAACAGATCAACACCATTCCTACGGCATCCCAAGGTGCTGCGGTTCTGAATTCCTTCATTTCCTCCAACATTTCTGATTACTTCCAACACCGTCCTTTAATCATTGTTGCCAACATGTTTATATGCATGTTAGGTAACTCATTTGTGGCTGTGTGGAGGTCTCCTCAAGGTTTAAAGTTCCTAGGTTACATGATGATTACCATGGGTTGGCCAGCACAAGCCTTGACTATGGCCTGGGCTAACGAGGTATGCCAAGGTAACCCACTGACCAGATGGTTGATTGTTGCTGTTGGTAACACGTTTGTCTTTGCTACGAATGCCTGGTTGCAAGTTGTGCTGTTCCCTGCATCCAGGGCACCACACTATAAGGCTGGTTATCAAGTGTGTGCTGCCTTCCTTGGTCTTGCCATTCTTTCTGTTGGCCTGTGCTATTACCTACTACAGAGGGACTACAGAAGCGGCCGTGCGATCAAGAACGAGAAAGGTTTACCAGAGTACCCTGAGTGGGACAGATTCTTTGGGGAACAGGAGAGAATTCAAGATGAGGAGGCGGCTGTTGCCAGAACTGTTGCTACAGCTGCCGAGAAAGATAACTCTTTATCATCCGCTATTGAGATCACAGACGAGGTAAAGAAGTGAAAGCCAACAAGACTGTAACTTAATTTGTATTCCTAAATTGAATTTGTTAGTCAGTTTGAAAGATGTGTAGCTACATACTACTATACTAAGTCTCAGTCTGACACTCTCTGCGTGCACAAATAATTAGGGCGGAGCTACTCCCAAGTAAATATATTCCGCTTGCAAGTTCCGAGGGCAAGATACACGCCACACATCAGCGATAAAGAAGTCTGTACCTCCTTTCATTGTTTGCTCATAAATCCTGTGGAAGGCTCAACGGCGCATAACCAGTCGCTTACTATGGAGACTAAGATAGTCACTTCCAAACGAAAACGTTCGAGGGATGGCTGCCAGAACTGCAAGAAGACTAGGATAAAATGTGACAGAACGAAACCTATATGCAATGTCTGTTTACGAAGAGGAGTGGAGTGTGACTATTCACAAAAGATCACATGGGTCACTGTGGAGAACAATGATTCTCATTCTCGACACCCATCTTTCAAAGGGGCAAAGGCAGAGAACGTTATCGTGTCGTTGGATCTCCCTGTCAGGCCTGAAGATGAGGTTGATGAGGCTGTAACTACCAACCCTGATGACCCCATGATCAGCACCACTGAAGAATACAATCAAATTAACACACAGGAGCCATTTGATATCATTCACCTTGAACAAAAGTTCTTCAAGTTCGTCAAGGTTTTGAATCCAGATATCGCTAAGGTATTTCAGACGAAGGACTCATATCTCATCTACCAACACTACCTCACTATAACCTGTTCATCTCTTGATCCCCTACATGGGTCTGGGCCAGAGAACATATCCCAGAAGTTCTTCCTTCCTGTTGCAGTCAATGATCCCGCTATACTTCACGGAATCCTTGCCATATCATCGAGCCAGCTTTCTAACACAAACCCTTCATTCAGAGAATTGTCACTTGTTCACAAATCGTTGGCGTACAAGCATCTTTATTCCCAAATTTCCACACCAAAGAAAGCGATCAGCCTTGAAGCACTTTCTGCGATTATTTGCCAGCTCTCTATTGAACTTATCCAGTCCGGTGTAAAGAACTGGCGTGTGCATATTAATGCTCTTAGAAGAATAGTCAATCAGAGGAAGGAACAGATGTACAGCCAGGAAGACCAGACTACGTGGTTCATCTATCTACGGGTAGCCAGATATGATAATTTTGCCTCACTAACAACAGGTGATGATCCTCTATTCAAGTCCATTGCGAAAGAAATACCCAATCTAACTTCATACCACCCGACAATCCAGAACATTGACTGTATATTCGGATGTCCATCAGATGTCCTGTTCTTCTGTGCTGAACTGACCCATATTTCAAAGATGATATGCCAAGGTGGGTCCTTGAGGGATCTGGGATACACTGAGGACGCACTTCGACTACGGCAGTTTGAGATTCTAGCTAATGGCTATCACCTGAGCTTGACTGATGATTGGTCTTGTGTGCAGAATATGTGGTGTTCTGCAATGGGAATACACTTCTATCATTGTTTGGAAGACAAGAACCACCCTGAATATTCAAAGATTCACATTGCAAACATCTTTAAGGCATTGAGAGTGTTTATTGAATTGGACTCTTTCTTTTGTGCGAATCTGATGTGGCCAATCTTGAAGGTTGCGACAGTGATTAATAACACGAACGAGAGAGACTACTTGATACTCTGTCTGGATATTTTCTACAAAAAGACTGGTATTGGGGCATTCACTCAACTACAGAGCCTCATGAAAGAAATTTGGGAATTGGTTGACAATGGACATTACACAAAACCTTCTGATTGGTGGAAATACCAACAATCTAGGGACACTTGGGACTTATATCTCGCTTAGTCTCAATGTGTATAGGCAAACGCAATATGATCTTGTGATAGTCTATCGTCACCTGTAACCTGGGATCTCAAGGTACCATTAGGCTTGGCATAATCCTTCCAGTAGATCCCCCTCTTCTGTAGTTCCGGAATCAGATACTCGACAATGTCTTCATACGATAAGGGATTGTTAACAGCAGTAACATTGAATCCGTCAACGTCAGATACTGAAACGAAGTGTTCAATGTAATCAGCAACCTTTTGTGGACCACCGACAACGTATGGACCATTACCGCCAATAGAGAGTTCTTCTGCAACCTTTCTTGGAGTCCACTTGATGCTTTTGTCACTAAATAAGTTCTCAACTGCACTCTGGACCACTTGGGGGATCTTAGAGTCTTCAACGTTGATCTCTTCATCGATATCGAATTTAGACAAATCAATACCAGTCAATGCACTGAAGAAGATTAAACCACCTTCCAATGATCTGTGCTTCTTCACTATTTCAAACTTCTGCTGAGCGTCTTCATCATCCTTACCGACAATAGGGGTCAATAGGGCAAAAACCTTCAAAGATTTAGGATCACGACCCTTCTCCTTTGCAATTTGTCTCAGCTGAGCAACCTTAGGTGCCAAAACAGATGGCTGGAGGCCTGCAACAAAGACACCCTCTGCGTGAGTTGTAGCAAAGTCAATGCCAGCCTTGGATGTACCAGCCTGGAACAGAAACGGAACTCTCTGTGGAGAAGGATGGACAATAAAGGGGGTATCAGCATGGAAATACTTACCATCATGCTTGATAACTTTCACTTTGGTTGGTTCTACTAAACTTAATGTCTCTCGATCTTCGACAAATGCATCGTCTGCGATTGAAGACACCCAGAACTTGTACAAAAGCTCCATATACTCACCAGCAACAGCATATCTCTCATCATGAGGAGTGATTTCTTTGTAACCGACAGCTTTAGCTTGAGAATTGTTCCATGAAGTGACGATATTCCAGCCAATTCTTCCTTGTGTCAAGTGATCAAGGGTCGCAAATCTTCTAGCTAATAGGAAAGGTGGTTCAAAAGTGGTACTTGAAGTGATACCAAATCCCAAATTAGTTGTAACGTTGGCCATGGAGACAGCAATTTGAAAGGGATCCAACACAGGAAACTCAGAGCCAATCATTATGGCAGCTGAACGGGACCCACCATAAACTTCAAACCCACCAAAAGTGTCAGCAATGAAATAGGACAAGAACTTACCCTTCTCCAGTAGTTTTGCGTTGGACTCCCAGACTTTGACGGAGTGCACCTTCTCAACTGACTTGTCATTAGGGTTGCTCCATTGACCAGGGTTAGAGTGGCCTGGCGTGAATGCCTCGAAAGCATTAAGGAAGATCTGTTTCTGCTTATCAGTCTTTTGTCTCTTTGGCGAGGACATCTCGATGTTGTCTATTAGTAATCGGTATAGCAGGTGTGTCTGAGTGTACTTTTATACCGAGCATATCAACCATGGTGGGCTAATATCAGATCTGTGGTCGCTTTGAAGGCTCTTTCAGGTAACAACAGTGACTCTGTTGACTATTTTGGCCATGATGATGCCATCTCACTAATTTATCCCAATTTGGGAAAGTCCGCTGTCCCCGCATACCCGCAACTTCATAAAAGAAGCATTCGGGTTTTCAATCTCTGCCACAGTGCCAACTTGCATATGCAGGAGATCAAGAACACATCTGACTTGATGTTACCTATTGAGATTCCACAACTGGGACCTCTTATAAAACCATCAAGTAGCCCTATAGCCTCAGATCACCTTCTGAGGCAGCACAACTAGACCAATGACCATAATGTCTAGGCTGAGAATTGGCATCGATGTGGGAGGCACCAACACAGACTGTGTTCTGTTAGATCCAGCTTTACAAGGGACAGCATCCAGAGGAATCATTGCCTGTGCCAAATCACCCACAACGGCAGACATCACTACAGGTATCTTCAATGCCATCCAGTCTGTACTCCAACAGTCCAGTGTCGAAGTTGAAAGAATTGTGATGGTGACTATCGGAACTACCCATTTCTTGAATGCCATTATTGAGAGAGACGAGTCTAGGCTCGACAAGGTCGCTATCATCAGACTTTCATCGAGCTACTCAAGGTCTATTCCACCATTCAGTGACTTCCCTGATGATTTGAAGAATGTTCTTTATGGCTATTATGGCTATGTATCTGGGGGCTTACAGATTGATGGGTCCATAATTGCACAGATCAAGGAGGAAGAGATCATTAAAGAATGTAAGATCATCCGAGAGCAAGATCTCAAAGTTGTTGTTGTTGGTGGTATCTACTCATCAATTGATACAGTTTACCAACAGGAGTACGAAGTGAAGAAAATCATCCAGAGAGAACTTCCAGAAGTACGAGTCGTTTGTTCCAGAGATGTAGGTACTGTTGGGTTCCTGGAGAGAGAAAATTCAGCAATCTTGAATGGCTCAATTCTTCGATTCTCTGAGTATGTCATCCATAGCTTCAAGGATGCCCTTCAAAAGTTGAATCTGAAGTGTTTGTTGTACCTCACACAGAATGATGGTACCATGATTTCCAGTGATGATGTTAGGGAGACACCAATCGTGACTTTCAGTTCAGGACCAACCAACTCCATCTTGGGTGCCGCATATCTAAGTCAGTTGGACCACCAGAATCACTCAAACATTGTTGTGGTCGATGTTGGAGGCACTACGACTGATATTGGTATCTTGTTGCCCTCAGGTTTCCCCAAACAAGCTTCTGCATACCTGACTGTGGCTGGTGTCAGAATAAACCACTCGATGCCACATATACACTCCATTGGTCTGGGTGGTGGTTCCATTGTGAGGAAACAAGGAAAGACATTTTGTGTTGGTCCAGACTCTGTCGGATACATGCTGACTGAGAGATCTAAGGTCTTTGGGGGTGACACTCTAACCACTACTGACATTGCATCTTTGACTGGAAATGTTTCTCTAGAGAACTCTAACAATGCAAAAGTGACCAATCTGTCTTACTCTGACGTGTCTCAGATATCTTCTAAGATTGACCAGATCTTAACCAGGGCCATTGACTCAATCAAGACATCACAAGATGACATTCCGCTGATCCTAGTTGGCGGTGGCTCTATCATCATTGGCAAGAATATAAAGGGTGTTTCTCAAATTATCAAGCCAAAATTTCATCAACATGCGAACGCTGTCGGTGCTGCGGTGGCTAAGGTATCACATACAATTGACATGATCGTTCATGAGTCTGAGGCGCATCAGATTGCGGTTAGAAAGAAGGAAGCTTTGAATGAACTTGTCACCAAGAAGAATGCAATGGCGGAAACGTGTCACATTGTGGATGTGACCACTCTCCCTGTTCAGTATTCCAATGGCCACGTGCGCCTAATCATAAAGGCTGCGGGCTCAATTGACTTTGGCCTTGTTTTCAAGGATTCTAAGCCGGAATTTCACTTCAATGGACACAGCCCATCATTCTCATCTTTTGGCAGTGGTATCAAGTTTGACAGACCAAAAGACACAGCACCAGAGGTGCCACATGTTCCTGCCCTTAAATACACACCTTTGATTGCTAACGGCGTTTGGGATATTTCTCAAACTGATCTGCTCTGGATCGCCAATGGCTGCTACGTTCTGGGCTGCGCTGGTGGTGGATCGCCACAATGTGAGTATCTTGAGGTACGCAATATCCTCAAGGATGGTTATAAGATTCGAGTCAAACAATGGGAGACCATCAAGGACGATGAGATTGTGGGATGGGGTGGAATTATGGGATCACCTACTGTTTCATCCGAGAGATTGGGTGGTACTGATACCATTGACGCATTGAGGGAGATCGTGGAATACACTGGCAGGGACTGTGAGGCAATCATGGGTTTGGAGATTGGCGGTGCTAATGGGTTGCAGGCACTGTTGATATCATCATCGAAGCATTTTGACAAACCGCTTCTGGATTGTGATTGGATGGGTAGGGCCTATCCCACATATTACCAAACCACGCTGGCGACTCACACCGAGGGGAGATTGACACCGGCCGCAATCTCTGACGGGATTGGGAACGCCCTAGTGTTGACCAAGGCTGCTGCTCTCATGAATTCAGATGTACTGCTGAGGGCTGCGTGTGCTGAGTTGGGGTGCAGAGTAGGGTATTCTGGGAGACCTACTGAGGGATCTTTGGTGAAGGACTTTGCAGTGAAGAACACATACTCCTTCGCTTGGAGAATTGGCCGTCAGATTGCGCATTGTCAGGAGAATAATTGCACTGACGAGACTGTGGATAGGATCATTATGGAAGCTGGTGGTATCAAGAGTGCAAAGAAGCTATTCATTGGGAAGATTGTCTCTGTGGAGCAGAAGCTGTTCAAGGCTCACAGTTATGGTGAGATTGTTGTTCAGGCCTTCAGCGAGAACGAATCTGAAGAGAGTTCATCAGATATTCCGTTTGAAGCCATTGGCGGTGTTATGAGAATCCCATTCAAGAATGAAATCATATATACTGAGCACGAATCAGTGTCTGGAGAGAAGAGAGTTTTGGCCTCTGTTCCGGATCTAATTAGTGTTATTGACTGTCAGTCGGGACAAGCCATTGGAGTTCCTGAATTCAAGTTTGGTCTGAGAGTTTTAGTTATTGCTATTGCATGTTGTGGTCTCTGGACTGATACAGAGATGAGTAGGGAGTTGGGTGGGTTAAGTGCGTTCAATCTGGACACAGGTTTTGAGCATGAGCCGATTGGTGTCTACCATGAGGCCAAGAGTGTCATAGAACAGTATAGTCGGAAGTGAATAGCTCGCTGCGGCCTGCATCAAGCGTAGAATATATAACTTCTCCCATAAGTGATCTCTTAATGTGATACTAGTAGACATATTGGGCCCAGTTCCACGGTCATCATGATGCCAAGGTCTCTTGGTTCATGTTTATGTGGGAGACAGCTGATCTTGTTCAGGCTAAATTCGGAATTAGGACATTCTGCGCGAACCAACTTTGACCATGAAGTTAGTTATTTTTTCTTCATTGAATAGAGGGTGGATATGTTTTAAATTTCTAGGTACACTAGCTTATATCTTTTATAGCTTGATAATGGCGCAACATCTTCCGCAGTCATCTTCATTCTGGTCTTATTATTGTTGTTAATGACAGAACTCTGATTGGTTGAAAAATTGTTGGCATCTCGTTTAGATCAGTCAACCCGTTAAAAAATGACAGATGCATCAAATCATGAGTTATCGGTCTCGAAAGAGATAAGCTGCTACAGAGTATGATCGCAGCTGTCAAATTATCAATATTCCATAAACACATTAATTCCTTATAGGCTATTCTAAGCCAGTGAACTGTGACAGTGGACCAGTGGGGTGATTAACCTGCTTAAGTGTAGACAATACCACCATCAACAATCAAGGACTGACCAGTAACGTAGTCTGACATTTCACTATCCAAGAAACTAACCAAGTTAGCAACATCTTCTGGAGTTGAGCCTCTTCCCAGTGCAATTGTCTCAATGTACTTCTTCACAGTCTCACCCTTCTTCGCACCAGTAATCTCACCCATCTTTGCATCAATTAAGTCCCACATAGCGTCAAGACAATACCCGGACAGTAAGCATTCACAGTAATCCCTTTAGAGGCCAGCTCTTTGGCAGTGACCTGAGTTAAACCTCTAACAGCCCATTTAGAAGCAGAGTAGGCGCCCAACAATGGAAAGGCGTTGTGCGAAACAATGGAAGCACAGTTGATGATCTTGCCCTTCTAATTCAGCTGTTGGAACTTGTCAGCTGCAGCTAGAATACCCCATAAGACACCAATGATGTTGATGCTATTGATCTTGTTAATCTCAGCTTCTGTAACCTCAACCAATGGGGTGATCTGGGCAATACTAGCATTGTTGACAATAGTGTTGAAGTTACCCAATTCCTTGTGGGTGATGTCCACCGTTTTGAAAACTTGGTCTCTGTAAGAAGAGTCCTCCTCAATGAAGAAAGACTTTACACCCAAATTGGAGATCACTTTGACTGTATCGCTAGCCGCAGATGACTGGCCGGCCAAATCAGTGATAGCCACGTTGTAACCGTCTTTGGCCAATTGGATGGCGATGGCACAGCCGAAACCGCGGGAGCCACCTGTAACTAGAGCAGCTCTGGGCATGTTGATCTGAAGATTTTGAATATGAATTGTCGTACTATGATTAATGGACTGAGCAAGTCGAAATCAGATGCAGTGGAGATTTGTGCTTTTATACTTGACGTATGGATCAGCTTGTGTCCTCTCTCCCCTCCCCCACAAACCTTTC
The DNA here is from genome assembly GCA_023627795.1 of Barnettozyma californica. Lineage (NCBI taxonomy): Eukaryota > Fungi > Ascomycota > Saccharomycetes > Phaffomycetales > Phaffomycetaceae > Barnettozyma > Barnettozyma californica. The sequence continues at coordinate 16,331 of JAMAIE010000040.1, read as the reverse complement.
AAAGATCTACACCCTTGTTTAAACGGAAGAAGATGTACATGATGAGCCATTTATCTCAACAAAACCAAGACCTACCGTCAAGTTTCAACGGAAAGTCGTGCTTCTGAGATTTGATTCGCTCAAAGAGAAATATGCACAGCTATTCAATGAGATAATTGCACCGTCTTCTCCACATTTTTCAGATGCACGTTACCAATCGCCCTCCTACTAATTCAGGAGGCCGGATACCTGTAACCTAATGACTACTTCACTGCCACGGCCTACTGTTAATTTTTAAGCCAATAGACTGTTATAGTCAGAAGTTCTCTCCCAATTACTCAGATTTCACTTTTTGCTTAACCTTCCCCCCCCCCCCCAAAAAAAAAAACAAACAAACAAACTACACCATTAATTTTTCCGTAAACAGTTCCCTCCCTCACGCTCACTCTTTTTCCTTAATTTTACAGCCTCGATCTTTATAACCAGCGCCGCCATGGATCAACGTTTTTCTGTCTCTGACAACGCACTTAGTGGGATTGGAAACACCCCTGTGGTGCAGCTGCGCAATGTTGTACCTCACGACTACGCCAACGTTTACCTGAAACTCGAAAATCTTAATCCGACTGGCTCCTACAAGGACCGGATGGCAATTTCTATCGTCGAAGAGGCCGAGCGCCGTGGTGATCTTCGTCCAGGTATGCAACTAGTCGAAGCGACTGGGGGCAGCACCGGCTCATCTCTAGCCTTCGTCTGCGCGGTCAATGGCTATCCCTTTCACGTGGTCAGCTCCGATGCTTTTGCAATTGAGAAGCTCCGGACTATGTCTGCCTTTGGGGCAAAACTGGAATAATCAACAGTCCGTCGAAACAAATCAGTGCTGATCTCATCCCCTCAATGGTCAAGCGAGCACAAGAAGTGGCAAAAAAAGGCAACTCATACTTGGCGAATCAGTTCCGTAACCCTGATGTACTGATTGGGTACCAAAGCATGAGAAACGAACTAGTGACGCAATTCCCTGGAGGAAACGATGCCTTTTGTGCAGCTGTGGGCGGAGCTGGCATGGCGATGGGAGTAGCTTCGGTGCTCAAGGATATACGGTACTATTATTGATACGGTACTATTATTCAACCTACGATACTATGCTTATTCACCTCTATCTACTACTCTCTGCCTACTCATCTATACACCTTACCTCTGGGTCTATGTGTGTCTGTACTCTGCATGTTTGGGCCTATTCTTTACCTATACGGGTTCCCCTGAGCCGTTCTTTCCATAAAAAGCCTCAAAAGTTGAAAGCAGATTGATTAATATACCTGGTTTGAATTGAATTGAGCTTATAGAATATCTTAATGAACCTAATTCAACGATACTATCTGAAATACTCTCATAATCTCAACTAAAAGAGTTATACTGGACGTCAATTAGTAGTTCGAGGCTGGTTATGATACTCAGACCTGAGTACATGCGGCAGATATGCAGCTGTGTGTGGGTGCTGCTGGCTATCACTGGAGAACCTGTCGTCTATGGTTTACTCGAGCAGTCTTAAAACTCCTAAAGCACGTTAGTCCACATAAATCCGGATTCCACTGCAGATAGGTTGCAGCAATAGACATATGGTGAGACATCTGGTTCTTGAGATACACTTCTCGCATTATACTGCTGTGGATTAACGTGTGGGCGCCGCTGTATATGTTTCGCTAAAATTATGGCGGTAGCTCTCGAGTCGTAATTAGTTGTAACTTGCAGGTCTCCGCTAAGGCTCTACACCTTACGGCCTGAAGGGTTGGACGTTTTTCTACCTCAAATGAGTCAACTCAACACAGCTTCCTCCAAAGCCAGGAGTGATATACGCTATATACTCATGGAAAAAAGTTATCTCGGTTACTTATTCTATAATTTTCTGGGGCAGTCTGATGGTACATGATGCATGGTCATGCATAGACGCAGGAGTGAAGGGAATCGGAATTCGTTGCGTCATGCTGCATAATTTAAGCAAAAAAATCTCCGAGTCAGCCGTGCGGCCTAACGAAATCCAGGCCCTTGGCACCCTTGCAGGAAACGGATGGCTGACTGCCCGATTAAGACAAAACCATCACGTATATACGAAACTGTCTTATGTTCAGTTCAGAGAAGAGAGCATTGCGGTGGATCAGCTTCGAAGGGACAATACTTTGAATAAAAGACAGATAAGACAAGCGCGCATGTACGGCACTGTACATACTGTATACCGTCGGTCGAGATCGTTAGGAAATTTCCGTTTTCATGTATTCGACCGCTAAAATTATAATATATAGCTAACATGAAAAAACCAAGAAAATCTAAATCCGACTCCAACCATATTAAGCCAGCCTATACTCCTTTCCAAGCAATCCATGATATCTCAGTTGCTAAGTACGGGTGACTGCCCATCCCACTCGCTGCTTTCAGCTGCTTCAACGAGCCATTTGCCCACACTCCGCCTGGTAATCTTGGGCATCCAACCACAGCCCTTGCCATCATCAGGCCAGACTTTCACTGGTCGAGCTTCACCCTCTGCAAGCATCACAGGTCGTGAGAGCACAAAAGGAAGTCCACTCTCGCGAACCAGGCGGTCTACTACATTGCGGTCTTTGAGTCCAATACCCATGCTGCCGTGGCTAAAGATCATCTTTCCGAGGAAGTTCATAGACTGCCATGATGTACTGGCGCCTTGAGCTGAGTTGACAACGATCTTAGGTTGGACAGGAAGATTGGCTTGGTTGCTAGCAGCGAGAAGAGCTCTCAAGCAGACAGCGAGGAAGTCGGGTGTAGTATCAGGATGCAGAGCAGCAAAAGGCGACTCGGTTGCACGGACTTGTGCAAGGGCAGTGATAATGACTTGAGGAGACTGAGGAGTTGTAAGAGCCTTGACAATGTCTGATTGTGAAGTAGGTGTGCCTTGAACAAGGTTAATGTTGGGGTGAGAGAGGATCTTGGCAGAGGATGCGTTGCGGACAAGGGCAGTGAGAGTGTGTCCTCTCGACAGAGCCTCTTGAATAACCAAGGAGCCGTTGCGACCGGTTCCTAAACATGACAAGGAAGTGCATGTTTACAATGGTAATTTTGGCTAGGGAAATGCGGTAGTTGTTGTGCTCCTGGTGTAGTTCTATAGATCAGAGATGCCGAGCAAGAGTGATGAAGTAGTTGTGGGATTGAGATAGGATAACTTTGGAGATGGTGACGATGGCGAAGATGTCTGAATTTGTTTGAGAGTATTAACCTATGAGTAAAACCATAGCACGCTGCATTCTTAGTCTTTATACCAAATCCCCTTTACATTGTCTTTGAGCGCATGGAGCCTCAAAGCTACAAGTTCCAAGACCTGAACTTCCTTTCACAAGACAACGAGGTTGTTGATGTATTTCAGTTTGGAAACGAGGAAAAATATGGCTACACTGGCATTCGCGTCTATCGCTTCGAACTTATCAAAATTCTTCTCGATCTTGTTCGTGAGACTGGTGTAAAGGTCTAATATAGCAGAAAGTTAGACCAGATCGTCAGTGAGACTGAGGAAAGTGTCACTTGGCGCTTCACAGATGGTTCAGAAGCATCAGCCAGTCTTCTCGTCGGTGCTGATGGTATCCACTCTCGAGTCCGATCTTACCTCTGCCCTGACCTTGAACCAAAGTTCACAAACATGATCGGCGTCACTGCCGCTATCCCTACAAAGCAACTCAAGCTGGAAGATAAAGAGTGCAAACTACCCGCCACTTTCATGCACGGCAAGTGCGGTGCATTTGTCATTGCACCTCAACTAGTCGATGGCTCAGAAGTCCTTATCGGCAAGCAAAAGACTTTTGTTGGTGAAGACCCCGGTCGCGATGCTTGGAAAGCCATGAACTCGGATAAGACATGGTGTATTGACTTTTTGCGCGAGGGCAAGGAGGATTTCCCTGCCATCGTCTCCAATGCCACTTCTGAGATCTCTCTTGATAAGGTCAACCTGTGGCCGTTCTACCTTCTTCCCAAGCTTGACGCCTGGGCATCAAGCGACAAGCATCGGCGGGTCACTATCCTCGGTGATGCAGCACATGCTCTTCCTCTCACCGCTGGTCAGGGCGTGAACCAGGCCTTCGAAGATGTGTATACCTTCGCGGGCGTTCTTGGCCATTTGAAGGAGAAGAATGGAGAGGGTCTTAGTGATGCTCTGGCTCGCTGGCAGAAGGGTCGACAGGAGCGTGTTGATAGGATTATTGAGTTGAACAATGAGATCAACAAAAGGAGGATGCCTAAGACGGGGGATGTTGAAACTAAGCCCTTCGAGCTTGACTGGCTTTACTCGGTTGATCTGGATCAGGAAGTGCGAGAGTTTGTAGGGGCCCACTAAGAGTTGAGATGATCGCATGATTCGGGTTCACTGTTCTGGTAGTTCATGTACGTAAATAAGTTAATCTTGTACTAGTTCATGTTGCTTCGTTTCATCCGACTCCGAAGGAACTAAAAGGCAGCGACTTTGGACTATTCAAGGATAAATATATGGACGAAGAACAACAACCGTGCGAGCCTGAAATCCTCCCAATCTAGACATATCAAGGTACCCTATGGCATCCGCCAGATATTCCGTCCTTCTCGTTACCCATAGCAGCCATGGGAAGATGTTCAACCAACTTTGTCAACTTATAAGCCTCCAAGTCTTCCGGCTTGCTCACAACACCAACTGGCCACTGCCTGAGTACCGTTTGCATTTGGACTTTGGTCATCTGTCTCGTCTGCGAAACTGGCGAAATCTTTCAGGATCTCAGTTTCCTCCAGGCTCATGCGGGCTTTGATGATGTGGAAGAGCGTCTCACCCACGCGTTTCAAATCGCTTGGCAGTAGACACCACTGTTCACGCGAAGGGCGTTGACAGGTTTTTCGCAGAGGCGAATGCTTTGTAGAGCGTCATGATAAAGCTCTGGTAACGCATACTAGATTCACACAATAGTTAGTAACCGGCATTCGTGGAGTACTACGAATGGATTACTTAAGACTAAACGATAGCAGTGATGTAGCTTCATTAGCATCTAGCGAAATTAATGCTCATGATATGATTATCCCAAGAAAGAGGAGAAAGATTGACCAGCCAGAAGCTTGTGAAGTTTCGACTCCTAGTCCTGTTACATCAGCCACTACAGATGCGTTAAGACAATCAGCTAATCTTTCATCTGAACAAGAGCCTGTTTTGCAGATACAAACTCCAATTGAGTCACGGTCGGCTTCGCCCGAAAGTCCGCAAGAGCCAGTTCTCTCAATGAAGTTCAATACCAAAGCTCCTGATGGCTGTATAGCCCAAGAATGAGTAACTGCAGAATCAACACAGTCGAATGTTTGGTTTTTCTTCAGTACCGAAGAGATACAAAGGGTTACATTCATAGGACCACAGGGCAGATTAGAGGCCAAAAAGAAGAGTTTCGCTGTCTATTTCATCGTGCACCTACAATACGACCAATAGCGCACTTAAAGGATCAACAAAAAATCTTAAGCGGCACTTGGAAATGCATCTGTAAGAAAGAAAGATGAAACTTCCAAAGGACATACAGTCGTCGGATCAAGTTGCTGCAATCCTTAATGCCAGAATTCCTAGGGTTGGACAAAAAACTACAGAGGAAGCATTTAGCCCTACGCCATCAATCGTCTCCTTTGTCAACACAAGGCTGATCTGATTCTTCATTGAAACTGATCAACCCTTTTGACGAATTGAGAACAAGCATCTTCTTGAAATTGTACAGAAAGCATGCAATGTATCAACAATTGATAAGTTGCCAGCTGTCAAAACTAGACCTGGGATGACAAAACAATTTCATAAACTCGCCTTCAAGGTTGAAAAGTTTTTGAAGAAGAAGTTAGATTAAGGTGAAGGATTTGTCCGATTTGTGGTCAAGTCAGAATAACAAAAATCAATGATTGTGCATAATCGCACAGTATGAAGAGCCAACAATAGTCTTGTAATGAAAAGAGGCTTAGTGGTGGGAATTTTAGCGACAATCCTATTGAAAGTCTTTGAACGTTATAATATTACCCATAAAATATTGAGAATTACTGCTGACAACGCCGCGAATAACGGCTCCGCTTTAAAAGCCATTGAGAATTACTTGAGGGAGATTCCACTTTTCATGTGTTGCTACAAAGCTACTACCGACTTCTTGACTATTTCGAAATACTTGTGGACATTTGCGCCCAAAAGGAAATATTCTCGAAAGAGAAAAGGTTTATTCAGCTCTTTTCTGGATCTCAAAATCTAGCTGGGTCAATTAGAAGAAATCCCTGGATGAGAAGAGGAAGCTGCAAAAGTGCTACCAGTTGTTGGATATGAACGACTATGTTCATATATCAAGTCTTCTTGACCCCCGTAAGAAAAGCAAGCTACTGAAGGATAACATCGGGTTACATGAGTCAAATAGAGTTCTCAATGATATCAGAGAGACAATGGCTTTTTTTGAAAGGACTTTTTTCAATGATGAAGAACCTGACGGGGCGGTAGCTAACCCGCAAAAGAACACAGAGGACAATCAAGAATCAGAATTAGGTGATCAGGGGAATATTATGTTTCGAATGATGTCATTAGATGCAGAAACAGACCACAGGGGATCCAATCATCGTATTATCACTCTTTTGGAAGAGTTTGACAGTTATTTGTATCAGCCAGCCCTCAGCTTGAGTGAGTCCAAAGTCTACTTAACCAGGGATACTCCTTTTGATGCGTTGAAATATTTAATATAGGTAGGTAAGTCATCGCTGCTCAACAGAAAAAAAAAAAAAAAAAAGAAAAATTTATAGGCTGTGAAAACTTAAGATTATAATATACTTTTAATTTTTCTAAATAGCGACGGATCACTACGGGTCAAGGTTTATATGGAAGGATACGAGGACTTTATCCGTGACTCGTGGTTTACGGATGAATTCATGGATTGATCCGTGACATGTCTAATTAATACTTAAAGTAGATACATATAGTTAAGAGCACCTTATATATATGTATCCCCACCTTTTCGCAACGGCGATGGTTTTTGCACATGGGCTCCTTTGACCACTTACACACTTCAAATTTTATTTAAAGTTGTTTTTACCAAAGTCGTTTCAAATGCTTTGACTGCGATTGGGGGAGATTTAGCTGTGCTAATTGTGTTTTGCTTTGGGTTTTTGAGTGATCACACAAACCAGAGAGGCTTGACAACTATCTCTGCAACGAGGATTTATGGGATCGTACTGATCGTTTTTAATAAAGTGTTGCCTCAAGTTTATCCTGATAAATGACATGTGTTTGCTTTGTTCTGTGTTGTTAACGCCTTTGCAGTTGGCTAGCATCCCCAACAAAATACTTGGTTTCAATTAAATTGTGACACACCTCAAGCAAGAAGTATTTCTTTAGCAATGTGGGTAATGAGCGCAATGATAGGGTTGATGCGTGGATCGCAATTGATCAGAGGTGAAGATGCTCGGCTATATCAAAAGGGCTCTATGGCAATGATCATTATGGTATTTACTGGTGGTGGGTTTAGTATGTTACAATGGGGAATTTATTACAGAGACATAAGATCAGGTTAAAAACGGTGGGTTCTATGGGCTGAGTTAATCAATAAATAAACAATCTATTTAGTACACCACACACTGACACTTTGGCTGGAGAATTTTGTATTGAAAATAGGATTAAAATAATGTTGATTAATCTTTGGGGTCAAACTAGGCCTCACATTTAAAGTTCAATAATAATCAACACCCTTAAGCTCATGAAAGCTACCTTGCCTCTCTATTTATTTATTACCATAGGTTGGGGTTCGAAAGTATACGTCACCCTTAGCAAATTTCGTTATTGTATTTCGGTACCCATCTGAATTCATTAAGAAGATGTTCAACCTAATAACGTTGACATAGTAAATTAACAAAATCAAGATGTATATTAATTCAAATACGAGTTCTTTTTATCACAAGCACCGCTAGAGCTTTGATTTGGTTTCAACCCCATCAGATTCTCCTAGCTCAATATGGGTGACCTCGACAGCTTCAGTCACCGCTGGCTCTCCTGTAACCACTGCCTTAAATAGTGCAATTAAATCGTGACGGCCCTCCCAGATAGGGAAAAATGTAATGTATAGTGCGGCACAAACTAGCAAGATACACATCAACACATACCATTGCTTGAAGTATACCTTTGAGAAGGTGTAATCTGAGCCGTAGAAAGCAATGGGGACAATAATGAAACCACCAAACAATGCAATGGCATTAAGAACCAAAGAAATCTTGGAATCTCTATTTAGCTTTCTAGTCATTTCCTTAGAAGTATGCATCAACTCTAATTCGTCCTCATTAGCGTCATCACCTGCCTCAAAAGCATTACTCCATACAGCGAAATCAAAGTCTCCATTCTCGTTTGGCTTGAAGTAGGACATTAGGGGAATGAAAATAAAGGACACTCCAACACTGACAAAATTTCCAATTAGCAGGGCCGCCGAGTCCATTAGAGAATCTTTGTTGACCTCTCCTGTAAAAGCCTTGGAAGCACCGATCCAACAAGCAAGGCCAACAAGTGTGGATAATGGTGCACCATAAGTGCAACCAAAACTGGATACTTTTCTAGAGAAGAGAGTAAGTGTTAGGATAGCAACACCTGGTGCCAACAATATACCATAGAAGGTAAGCAGCCATCCCACTGTAACCCCAACGTAGTTGAAAATGACAGAAATACAACTAATGAACAGACTGAAGCCAATGGTACAGACGTGTGACATCGTAACAAGTCTTTTTCCGCTGGCATGTGGGTTAACATAGCCACGGTAAATATCGTAGGTAACAATACTGGAGAAGGCAATGAGCTCAGCTGATAGTGCAGACGTGACTGACATGAACAAGTTAAGGACTGCTGCTGCTGCACCGGATTTACCCAAGATGGTACCAAAAGCGTATATGACAGGCAAGCCTGCATCTGCCTCGTAAGAAGATAGAGGCTCTGGGTAAGTTTTGAATCCAGGGTACACCAACAGCGCACGGCAAACCAGGCCACCAGCGGTTCCCAAGACCCATGGAACAGCTGACCATGATACTCCACCAAGGAAGTAACCTCTCAGCACAGATTTAGCTGCAATTGCCTTCTGTGCGTATGAAGGGTCGCCCAGAACACCTGCAATTCCACCAATAAAGACGCAATAGGCAACCTCGAACATCTCCTTATTTCTGAAGTTAAGGTAGTTGGAGCCACTAACAGGTGGGAAACGCTCTGATGCTTCCATAAGCATATCGTAGAGTCTGTCTGTTGAACCGATGATAGGTGAGGTCAGTATCTTGAAACACATCACCATAACAACGATGTAGATAATAACTGTATGGATCCAGTCAGAGATGAAAGTGGCTCTGAGGCCACCGAATGTTGTATAGACACAGACACCTAATGGAAGCAGGAAATTGGCTGCAATAATGTTGATCCCAGTGGAAGCATTGAATCCTTGGGAGGCACCTAGTAGCAGACAACCAGAGACCATGATTTCGGTGGCAATGACATAAAATAGATACACCCAGTGAGTCTCTCTAGTGTACCGGACTTTGATAATTTCAGCAACAGTGTGGCAGCCAGGTGCCTTCTTTTTGATCTCAATGGCCAATTGGGTAAAGATGGTGATCTGCAGACCACCAAGCATGGCGTACATGAACCCACCAGAGATACCGTAGGTGTAACCCCAGAGTCCCGACGTCAGCAGAGTTGCTGGCCAGATCCAGGAACTGACAACAGCAGAGGAAACGAGCCCAGAGCCAACAGAACGTGACGCTGTGGTAAAACCTTCAGAGTTTTGTTGTTGGTTCATGTATTTTGTGAGCACGAAGGTAATGAAGCACATAATGAGTGCGAATGCCGCACCAAGGCCAAGAATGAATGCGTAGCCGTACGCCTGAGAAAGAATCGCGTCACTAGAACTAGACATATCAGCGATGGTAGTAGTGTAAAGACACCATCTTCTTCTTGGACTTTAGTAGGCCTTTGGATTTCTCTTATATATGTGAGTGAGTCAGTGCTGATAAGTGAAAAGAGCAAACAGAAAGATCATATCAATGATCTGCAACCTTGATCTGCCTCTACTGCTCAAATTCTTAACACTAGTGATAGATCTACTGGCATCTGGCATTATAACCAGATTAAATCAGGCAAATAATCTTCGCGCTCCATGCGCGCATTACTGCTTTGAGAAAGACAAAGCGTGGAATTGTTTTCCAATCGCGTTCGTTGTAAAATTTTCCAGCATTCTGGAAGCGTCTATTCGCCATTCACGCTAGCCTTGATGCTCTCTGCAAAAAAGCTTTTTCTTCATACGTACTTGCAGCACTGGCACCAAAAAACACTGTCCAAAGAGAGGCTATGTGTGGAGTTGATGGCAGACCCAGTTGCTTAGCCAGTTTCTCCTCGGTAATGATGCATTGAACAGTGTCACGTAGCATTTCGATTGTTGTTTCCTCGTAGTTGTAGAGCTTCTTGAGAATTACAAGACATGCATATAGAACGGATTTGCAATAGTGTATGTTACAACGTTGGGCATTGGTCAGTGGGCGTTGTGTACGGTCTACATTCGTGCTTAAGGAAGACGATGTGATGCTTCAGACAATAGCGAATCTAGACATCTCAAATAATCACCAACATTCAGAAACAATGCAAAGTACCTCTGTCATCCTCGGAAATTGGTATTGTCAGGAATCGACAGATCTAGGCACATTTTGCTGCAATTTCATGGCTTCCTGACCCAATTCCCAGCACAGGGTGATCAAGCCATGCATCTTCAGGAGTTTTTTGTTAAAAAGTCGATGATCAGGTCGTTTCCTATGTAGCGGTTGATTCAGGACATGTTCAAACTGTTCAAGAAACAGAAAGGGGGATGGAATCGCTGACTTCAACTTGCTTCCCGACAGGCATAATATTAAGTGGATAATGAAGAATGAGATGTTCGACGAGTAGTCTTTCCAGCCGCGAAGCAGAGAATCGCACCCGAAGACTTCAAACACTGAAATACTCATCCTCAGGAACCTTTTCTTTGTAATGGCATAAGCTGATGAGAAATGTGCAGCAGAGATAGTTATATTGAGACCCATGTTCTTGTCACGCATGCTCAGCGTTTGCCAATGTTGGACACAGACAGACATAGGCTCCGACCAACCAGACAGTAGTTTCATCAACTCGTCAATAATGAGGAGGTTCACACACGCATACCTCCTCTTGGCTTCTTCATCATAGCGACTATCGACATAAGTGAGAGCTGACGCACCACATGCTAATGCAACTGGTCTAACAAGGCGATTTGTTTTCACAAAGGGCAGGAGCAGTGTGAGTGGTGAGAAGGAGGGGTCACAGTGCGGGTAGCCGATTGACTTGACAATGGTGTTAACGAAAATATTGTAGCATGTGGTATCAGAATCTGACATCTCCACCCCAGGAATCGAGAGGTTCGTCGCAGGCAGAGAGCCCGCTGAAAGTAACCAGTTGAGGTGGCAGGTTTGGTATCGGGTCAGTATCTTCATCTGGCAGGAAAGCGTACTACTGGATGTCGAGAAACTGGTCCAGGACGAACTGGTCGTCGTCTTGGACTGGAGCTGGTGTTGCTCTTGTTGTTTCCGTTATCGTGGCAGTAGTGGTGCTTATGCCTGTTAGCGCAGGTGTTAATGGAACTGATTCGGTTGCAGGCGACCTCAAAGACGCTAAGACGCGTTCAGGCCACTCGCAACGGATCGCCTTCCGTAGGCAGGCCTGGCACGACGGTTTGGTTTCATCGCACTTCTTCTTTCTGTGTTTACAGCTCATACAGCGGTTGCGAGATTTAAAGATCTTGCGCTTAACAAGCGGCGCTGTTACCTCTGTTGTGTCCATTGGTTCTCCCTATATCCCTTCTTGACTATGAACAGCTGGAAAGCGCATTACCTTCTGGTACTGCTGATATTCCTGTAAAACTTTGGGTGGCATGCTGTATCATCCACTAGTTCATTTGATAAAGATTCAATTCCGATGGATAGCCCCCGCGATCATGGAAAGGCAACAGGTGCATGAGATTGTGCGCGTTTGATAAGGTGTGGTGGACGCGAGCCTTGATTAGCAAAAACAAAAATCCACTGTGCGGTAATCAAAACACGCGTATTACCCAATTGGGAATTTAGGGGGGGGTACCTTGCAGATCTATCAAGCACAAAGCAAAGTACTGATAGAGATATAGTATTTATATGTACTATGAGTACACATTTCCCGCCTCCTCGTTTTCAAATCTCCATCAACTCTAAAAAATCGCTTCAATGACAATTGAAACTGCTACTGGTAACAACTGGAAGGACATCGCACAGGCCAAACGGGCGTCTGTGTTGAACAACATTCCGAAAGAATGGCGCATCACCGATCCACCAACGCCAACAGAACAGCCCAACGCCATTGAATACCTGGACGCTGTTCTCCCAGCTAATGAAGGCGCCATCACATCGCTCACACTATTGCAGTTGCGTGACAAGATCGCTACCGGCTCACTCACTGCAGTCGAGGTGACCACAGCATTCTGCCACCGCGCTGCATTAGCACACCAACTGTGCAACAACCTCTGCGAGATCTTCTTTGATAAGGCACTTGCGCGTGCCGCAGAGCTGGACAGATATCTGGCTGAAACTGGTAGTGTCGTGGGCCCGCTTCATGGCCTACCTATCTCACTCAAGGACCAGATCAACCTCGAGGGCATTGACTCTTGCATCGGTTACGTCGCTCTGGTTAACAAGGCTAAGACCTCAGAAGAGGTTTCTGTTATTGCGCAAATCCTTGAGCACCATGGGGCTGTATTTTATGTCAAGACAGCCGTGCCAATGGCCATGATGTCTCCATGCACTATCTCTAATCTTCACGGACAGACAGTGAATCCCCACAACAGACTGTATTCCGCAGGTGGTTCCTCTGGGGGTGAATCATCTCTCATTGCGGCTCGTGGATCCCTCATCGGCCTGTCCACTGATATTGGTGGCTCCATCCGTATTCCAGCCGCATTCAACGGCTTGTTTGGATTGAGACCCTCGACTGGCAGGTTACCCTACGCCAACATCAGTAACTCGATGGCATACCAGCCTATCGTTCCTTCAGTAGTCGGTCCCTCAGCCCAAGATATCGATGATTTGGAATTCTTTGTAAAGTGTATTGTCGATTCGGAGCCCTGGAAACTGGATCCCAAGACACCGCCTATTCCATGGAGGAAGTACGATATCCCAGAAAAGCTGGTTTTCGGGTTTGTGATGAACAATGGCTACATCACTCCTGATCCACCATACTTTCGTGCTATGCAGAAAGTTAAGGAAGGTTTGATCAAGATGGGGCATGAGGTTGTCGAGTGGTGGAGCCCTCCAGTGACGCACCATCTTGCACTGGAAAAGCTAAGTGCCATCTTCACAGCCGATGGAATGGAAGACATCTTGAAACATTGTGAGATGTCAGGGGAGCCACCAGTAAAACAACTGCTCGGAATGGGAGACCCAAAATCCTTTGTCCCAGTTTCAGTCTCAGGGCACTGGGAGCAGGCACGTGAGAAGTATGAACACCAGCTACACTGGGACTCCTACCTCAGAAGCACAGCATCTTTTACATCAACAGGAAGACCTGTTGATGCCTGGATCTCCCCACCATGGGAAAGCGTTAGCTACAAAGCAGGTGATGTTCGTCCTTGGTGTGGCTCTTACACAGAGATTTGCAATTACTTGGACCTGTCTGCTACCATAGTTCCTATTTGTCATGCATCTAAAGAGCTCGATGTTTTGAATAAGGACAGCTTTGTGCCTTTAAATGACGAAGATTTGAAGAATTCAGAGCTGTATAGTGCTGATGATGTGGATGGAATGCCTGTTACTGTACAAGTTATTGGGGGCAGATACGAGGAAGAAAAGGTTATTGCTTTGGCCAAGCTAGTGTATGATGCTACCCACTAGAATCCGAGTTTCTAGTGATTTTATGGATTCGAGGAAGTTTAACCTAAGCTGTTCATAGAATAGAGGTTTTACAATTTCGATGCTGGACGCAGTCTTTCTCTCACTGTAGTCTGGAATAGCTGCTGCTATGCAGTATATGCGTGTGCTGCGACTTGCTCTTGTATGCTTCAAATTATACTTCTGTTCGTACAGTTGACCACATTTTAGTAGAAGCTTATGTGAATGAACTTCAGTGGAAATTATACAGTGAGTGGACTTTCTCAGTTGAAAATTTCCTGGGGAACTTTTCCAGACCATATGTGACTAATGTCGGAAAGCGAGTTCCTTTGAAATTGAATGTATACCCAATCCAATGTAAGTGTAGTTTTAGTAATGTTTCAAGTGGCACATCTATTAATGGCACTAGTTACTTATTTAGGAATTGTGACGAACCTCAGATTTTTGAACGTAAAAATATGATACCTACAGAAATCTTTGAAAATCATGGAACATTTAAAGTACGAAAAGGCATAATTGCATGATTTGAGTCATATTCAGAAAGTTGAGGCGGGAATACGATTATCCGAAAATAGAAATCAAGGTGATTGGGCGATAGCTGTCAAACGCATGGTCTAATTTCTCTGAGAAAACGTGCAGACATCACCCAAACTTTGGTCTATACCCCCCGCTTCCATAGAATACGCATGTATAATGTATATACTGGTTATCTTATCCCGGATACCTTATACGTTACGATAATTTTTACTCACCCACCCCACGCCTTTCCCTATACACCTCCTCTATCTACTACTCTCTGGCTAGCACATTCTACCTACTCATCTATACCTACCACTTCCTAGCTAATAATCTCTAGTTATTACCCTGTAAACCTCCCGCGTCTACATTGTCATTATGAATCCTAATTGTTTGAAATGATTTTCAAGATCAGAAGCAGCTTTCTAAAGAGTTCTGTGACCAACACTAAACCATACAGAACTGCAAAACTTTTTCCATCTCACTCAAAGATGAACGGAGGCCATCTAGTCGATCACATTCTTATCTAACTTGGAAAGATGCATGATACAATTCACCGGAAATATTGAACGATCCAGATTTTGTGATTTCTCCCGACAAAAATGAGAGTTATGTTATTTGAGAGTTTTTAATCACGACTGCAGAAAAAGAAAACAAATCAAAGAGGAAAGAATGTGCTGTCTTAAAGTTATATAAATCAATTCACCGAAAAGAACTGGTACATGGTGTTGTAGTTATTGTTTAAATTTCCGGGATCTGATCACTTGTTTCCAACACCCGGAATATGTTCAAGCCGTAGCATTACCCTACTCAGAACTGTTGTCTTTTTTATGCGTCAAAAAAACTGACACAATTATCTAGATGAGAGATTGAATCTGTGAGCAACGACACTCAGCTTTCTCTGATGTAAATTACTAGTGATCAGAATTGTAGCCAGTGGAGCCATAACAACATTCAGCTGACCGTAACCCAGCTCAAGGTAGTGGTGGTTAATCCAACCTTCTTGAATCACAATTCGCGAAACATGTTTCATAATTGTCGGTAGGGCCAGCATAGAAAAGGGGTTTTAAAGATCAATTCTCAAAATTATAAAGGAAGTTGATAACATTTCAGTGCTACTGAACAACTTATCAAATAATCAAATGTCTTCTGCTAGTATCAGTTTTCTTTCCCACCTTGAATTTTTTTTCAATACAAACTCAGCCAGCATTGAGCACTTCAATCATCTCAATATCCTGATTAACGCTTATCTATCGCCACTACAGCCGCCAGCCCCTGAAACCATCCAGGCGCTAGAGAGTCTCCACTCTAATCGCTCAAAATACTTTGAAACAACCACTGATGCAATGAGTAATTTGAAACAAGACCTTTCCTTATTCATTGAGAGAATAGTTGAGGCAGGAGGCGAAGAGGTAGACCCAGAAAATAGTTACTTTAATGACTTCCTCACCACAAAGATATCTGCTAAAAACAGGGACAAAGTGCGACAGTTACTTATTTACCCACTTATTTTGACTATCGCGTTTTCGTACCCTCCACCAGTAATGAGACCTGATAAAGCGCCAGAAGCGCCAGTTTCCAAAGAGGGGAAGGATTCTGAAGCAAAGACGGGCGGCACTGGGCAACATAGCACAGATCCCATAGGTCCTTCAAATGTGAGTACTGGAACTGTAAGCAAAAGGTATGAAAAGAATAATTACGAAATACTTCCTTACTCTCTTAATGCCAGTGCATTAGAGGAGGAAAGGGAACGAAGGGACTTGGACATCTTTAAGAATTTACTCAATCGGTATGTGATCATGGTTGATGATATTGTCAGCTATCTTCCTGAGGCTGATGACAACTCTATATATGTTACAAGAAGAGAGGCAGCACTTTGCAAGAATGTTCACAGTAAGATCGTGGAACCTGTTACCAAATTACTGAGT
>JAMAIE010000039.1:0-28371 GCA_023627795.1 Barnettozyma californica | reverse complement strand
TTTAGCTTTAAAGACACCTTCTTAACATTCGGATTTTTGGGATCATCCCTGAATTCAAGGGACTCTAGATCAATTTCAACATGCGCAAAATGCAGAGTTCCATGGTGGAGAAACACATAGATGACCTGGTTGAACAGCACTTCTGATGACCCAGCTAAATAACGTAGACCTTGTTGCTGAATTGATAGAAACGAATCGTGCTCAGCTATTTCAAGTGTGGTCCATCCTTTTTTCAGATCAAGAGTAACGTCACCAGTAATCTCCTCGTTGGCTAATTGGACCCCAAAGCCAGATTTGGACGTGTTAAATATTTCCTTTTGAACTTCAACTGGGTAAACAGTTATTTGCATACGTAGAAGGCCTTTATATCCTAGAACGGCTTCTGTCTTAGCGGCAACACCCTCCAGAGGAGGGGAATTGAATACTTCTTTTAACCCAATCACAGAAGAAACAAGCTTGCCATCTGGCTTGAGTCCAAAGCCACCAGATAGTCCACCAGTAGTTTAGTGAACATCCAAAACTGCAGACTTTGATCTTGACTTCAGTATCTGTTTCATTCTTTCGTCATATCCAACCGATGCCTCAGGCTCTAAATCGATAAGAAGAACTTTACACCAGAACTTCAAGATTGGGAAGTAAGATCCGTTTACGTCTGTTTGGATTGTTTCTTCAAATATTTTGGCTTCGTCTGACTCATCTTTGCTGAACAAATGTGAAAAGCAAGGATTCAGTAATTTTTTAAGAACAGGTTCCACAATCTTACTGCGAACATTCTTACAAAGTGCTGCTTCTTTTCTTGTATCAGATATAGAGTTGTCATTAGCCTCAGGAAGATAGTTGACAATATCATCAACCATGTTCAGATACCGATTGAGCAAATTCTTAAAGATGTCCAAGTTCCTTCGTTCCCTTTCCTCCTATGATGCACTGGCATTAAGAGAGTAGGGAAGTATTTCGTAATTACTTTCTTTATACTTCTTGCTTACAGTTCCAGTACTCACATTTGAAGAACCTATGGGATTTGTGCTATGTTGCCCAGTGCTGCCCGTGTTTGCCTCAGAATCCTTCCCCTCTTTGGGAACTGGCGCTTCTGGCGCTTTATCAGGTCTCATTGCTGGTGGGGGTAGGAAAAATGCTATAGTCAAAATGAGAGGGTAAATCAGTAACTGTCGCACTTTGTCCCTGTCGCACTTTGTCCCTGTTTTTAGCAGATATCTTTGTGGTGAGGAAGTCATTGAAATAACTATTTTCTGGGTCTACCTCTTCGCCTCTGCGCTCAAGGTCCTGTCTCAAATTATTTATTGCATCAGTGGTTGTTTTCAGGTATTCTGAACGATTAGAGTGAAGACTCTCAAGCGCCTGGATGGTTTCAGGGGCTGGCTGCTGTTGTGGCGATAGATAAGCGTTGGCCAGGATATTGAGATGATTGAAGTGCTCAATGCTGAGTGAGTTTGTATTGAAAAAAATTTCAAGGTAGGAAGGAAAACTGAAACTAGCAGAAGACATTTGATTATTTGATAAGTTGTTCAGTGACACTGAAATGTTATCAACTTCCTTTATAATTTTGAGAATTGATCTTTAAAACCCCTTTTCTATGCTGGCCCTACCGACAATTATGAAACATGTTTCGCGAATTGTGATTCAAGGAGGTTGGTTGGATTAAACAACAACTACATTGAGGTTGGTTACCGGTCAGCTGAAAGTTGCTATGGCTCCATTGGCTACAATTCTGATCGCTAGCTATTTACCTCAGAGAAAGCTGAGTGTCGTTGCTCACAGATTCAATCTCGTCATCTAGATAATTGTGTCAGTTTTGACACATAAAAAAGACAACAGCTTTGAGTAGGGTAATGCTAGGGCTGAACATATTCCGGGTGTGGGAAACAAGTGATCAGATCCCGGAAATTGACACAATAGATAAAACACTATGTACCAGTTCTTTTCAGTGAATTGATTTTAGATGACTTTAATACAGCAAATTTGGACTCACTCACTAAGGGCAGAGTAGCATCGAACTGCAAACATTCCCTTACTAATGGTAGTGGCTGAGTTTCTGTTCTTTTTTTCGTTCCTGAAATAGCATAGCACATTCTTTCCTCTTTGATTTGTTTTCTTTTTCTGCAGTCGTGATTAAAAACTCTCAAATAACATAACTCTCATTTTTGTCGGGAGAAATCACAAAGTCTGGATCGTTCAATATTTCCGGTGCAGTGTAACATGCATCTTTCCAAGTTAGATAATAATGTGATTGACTAGATGGCCTTCGTTCATCTTTTAGTGAGATGGAAAAAGTTTTGCAGTTCTCGATTGTCCAGTGTTGGTCAGAGAACTCTTTAGAAAGCTGCTTCTGATCTTGAAAATCATTTCAAACAATTAGGATTCATATGAAAATGTAGACGCGGGAGGTTTACAGGGTAATAATTAGAGATTACTAGCTAGGAAGTGGTAGGTATAGATGAGTAGGTAGAAAGTGCTAGCTAGAGAGTAGTAGATAGAGGTGTATAGGGCAAGGCGTGGGTAGGTGAGTAAAACTTTTTCGTAACGTGTTGAAGTAGAAGCCTTTAACTATACTGGTAAGTGGGGCAGCAGTTCACTTCCAGCGGATCAGAAATTAAAAGATTTCCAGCAGTTTGATTTCCACTGTTGCCAAAATCTCTTGCTCAGATCTGAAAGTTTTGCAGGAGGCATTGGCTGCATGGTCTCCTGTCTTAAATTATTCTCCGCTTACCCGAATGATCCGAGGATGGTTGGGCGAAATACAGGTGAAACAATTTGAGGTGGGAGATCTTTATTCTATTGCATGTATATATAGAATTGAGTTCAACGGAGAGAACTGTGTTTCAGTGGTTTTGAAGTTTTTTTTTTAAACTCATACTCGTTTGCGCTTCGTCAAGATTAACCTATTTGTCGATAGATGCATGAGTTACTGGTGTTGTCATGTATGCAATGCAAGCAGACTTCATTGCATTGCATTGCATAACCTGTCTGTTAAGAATTTATGGAAACTTGTTGGTCCCTCTAATTTCTTAGGGATCAAGAGTTAACTTAGGTGTTCAGTGTGTCCATGTTGATATGTGACCATTATTATGTTAGCATTTCCAAAAGAGAGTAAGTCAGCCCAGTTAGAACATTATAATCGAAAGGTACTTATGGTAGCGTTATGGATGTTTGTCCCTTGGAAATCGGCTTTTTAGCTTGAGTTCTGAACACCTTAGCTCACAAAAACTGTGAACTTATTATCAAACAGTCTCTCCTTTTTTTCTTTTGTAAATAAAGGGATTATCAGATGTGAGAAGTTTGGAACTTTCTATTTTGCTATGTCTCTCTGAGAATGTTAGGAGTTGTCAACACTCCTTCAGTAATTTCATAAGGTCAATTTTAATCTATTTTACGTTTTCTCGCTTGTTTCAGCAAACCGAAACATCTTTGGTACAAGATATCCGCAAATGCGCTACTGTTTGAAGCATTAAAATTCAAGAAACATTTGCTGTTTGCAAGGGCATCTCTTCGGACTCTATTTTGCTGAACCTAGACTGGTGGTTTCTCAGAGTCGGGTGTAAGGGATGGTTGGGAAATTTCCATGCTCATATTTGTGTGCTGTACAGAGAGTTTAATTCCTGAGGAATCTAACAAGGTGCACAACCTCAGCATATGGTGTTCCGTATACGGCTAGTCTGAAGACTGTACAGGACCACTCCTCCAGGCTGCACTGATATAAGTAGTAGTGTGAGTCCTTCACTACACTATCATTCATTGAATTGTCATCCGCTGCAGCGTCATCTTTTGTACATGAATCCACAGAAAGGGTATATGGAAGGAGTTCAAAAAGAAATGAGCAACAATGCAAAGGGAAAGTGGGGAATTTGTAGGAAATACCAGCCGTCTGATCATTGTAAGTCAATGAGCCTATGAAAAGTTCTTGTATGGGGCCGTCCAGATTGGTAACTACGCAGGTGGCTGCCAGTATATGCATTCATAAGGTTTCATGCGAAATTTGGACAGGCTCACGGAATGCTTCTTTTAGGAAATAGTCACTACTCAACTCAAAAGAGCGCCTATATGATTAGGACATACACTGGTAGTAGATAAACTATGATATTCTTGTGAACTAAAACCTTGCTCCTACAGCTCATGATATCACCACGCAATGGTAACAACCAGGATCAGGATTCGACAGATACTTGAAAGGATACATTAGATAATATTAGGTCTGTGAGAATAAGACTTACAGTGTTTTGAAAATCATCGCTTTAAACTTCCTTTCTTCTTCCATCGCTTGTGTTTTTTGGTTTAGGGAAGGACGTATCGAGCAGATGTACGATAGGGAGGATAAATAAGCAACAAGCTGCAAGGGTGTGCAAGTTCCAACAAAAATTTACAGTGAAATGATAGATCAGGCTGCACATAGTCCGATTTTCAAACACTGAGGCGGATTCTCAAAGCCTGTCAACAGAGGCATATGGTGCATAGACTGTGCAAGATGGAAATCTTCTCATCATGGAGGATTCGCATGTCTTTGTACAGTGCACTGATTAGACCATGTGTCTTAGACATAATATGCAAGCTACGCTGCTTTTTATAAAAATCAGCATACTATAAATAAAGGACTCACTATAGTAATCAGCTGGGTTTCACATATTTGCAAATCGAATCCATCGAGTCCAAACCGGTCAGCACACTAACTAAGAACATCTAATCAATGTCTGAAAGACAGCAGGTCCAAACAGGCCCTCCAGCCCCTTCAGCTCAACAACCCCACCCTCAGGTTTTCCAACAAAAAGCTGTATATCCAGGGACAGCTTATGACCTTTCCCCTGAAATTCTACTGCAGCAAGAACTGCAAAGCCTAGCTTCTGTCCAAAAAGAGGCCAAAATAAGTTCAGATTCCACGCTAAGCAATGTCAGTGCAGTTTCGCCTCAATCTGATGCTAATTTGCCATTCGAATTGGATCTGGATGTACCACTTTCGAAAGTCCTGTCCGTTGACAAGATGACTGAGGACAGTTTTGTTCCAAGAGACGAGCGATTGATTCGACTGACTGGGTCACATCCATTTAATGCCGAGCCACCTGCAGTACTATCTTATGAACAAGGCTTTATCACACCATCTAATCTTCACTATGTCAGAACACACGGCTCTCCGCTCAATGTTACAGATGAGGAAGCCATGGAGTGGGAAATTTCCGTGGAGGGTCTTGTGCTTGAACCATTCATTATAAAGCTGAATGGCTTGATCAGTGAATTTCATCAATACACTACTCCGGTTACTCTGTGTTGTGCTGGAAACCGTCGTATGGAGCAGAATATGGTGAATAGAGGAAATGGGTTCAACTGGTACTCCAATGCTGTTTCAAACTCCCTCTGGACTGGTCCGTTATTATGGGATGTCATTCAAAGAGCCAAGCCACATGCCAATGCCAAGTTCGTCTGTATGGAAGGTGCTGATAATCCAGCAAAGGGCCACTATGGCACATCTGTTCCGATTGAATATGTACGGGACCCTGAGAGAGGCGCTCTGCTTGCACATAAGCAGAATGGCATTCCTCTCCCTCCAGACCATGGTAGACCCTTAAGGGCCATTATCCCTGGTATGATAGGTGGTAGATCCGTCAAATGGCTCAAGAGAATTATTCTAAGTGATGTTCCCAGTAACAACTGGTACCATTACTATGACAACAAGGTACTCCCAACCATGGTGACTGCTGAGACTGCAGCTGAGGAGGATCACTGGTGGAAGGATGACAGATACACCATATATGATTTAAATCTGCAAAGTATAACTGTTCATCCTGTGCATGGCGAAACACTTGCTGTTGCTCCTGGAAATGAGAAAGAGGAGTATACAATCAAGGGTTTTGCCTACAATGGAGGAGGAAAAAAAGTCGGTCGTGTCGAAGTATCACTAGACAGAGGTCGCTCTTGGAGGTTATGTGAACTTGACTACCCAGAGGATAGTTACCGTGCTGCTGGTCCAGTACAGCTCTTTGGTGGTGAGCTTTATGTCCACTTACGACGTTCTTACCATTGTTGGTGTTTTTGGAACATCAATGTGGGCAAAGGTGAACTGAAGTCTGCCAAGGACATTGTGGTTAGGGCTATGGACATTAGTATGACTGCACAGCCACGTAATATGTACTGGAACGTTCTTTCTATGCTCAACAACTGGTGGTATAGAATCGCTATTCGGCCTGGTAGTAGTCCTGATGAAATCAAATTTGAACACCCAGTAAGTAAAGATAATGCTGATGGTTGGATGCAGAGGGTGAAGAGGCAAGGGGGTGACCTCCTTGATCACACATGGGGTGAGGATGATGAGGAGCAAGTCATTTCAAAAGTTAAGAAGGCCTATGTCGATGAGGATCTTGTACTCATGGTTGATCCTAAGAAGAAGGATCGTATAGTTACCAGCAAGGAGTTCCAAAAACACGCCAATCCTGAGGACCCATGGTTTATTATCAAGGGTCATGTCTTTGAAGGTACCCATTTCCTACACATCCACCCTGGTGGGATTGAAGCTATCAGCAACATGGGCGGTGAGGATGCAACTGATGATTTCCTAGCTATCCACTCTCAGAACACCAAAAAGTTGATCAGGAAGTTCCATGTTGGCAAATTTGAAAAAACTCAGGATGAACAGTTGCAAATGGAAGCTCACCTTATTCCTGCTGATAATGTCAAGTCACTAACTTTGTTGAGCCCACGAAACTGGAAGCACATCAAGTTGATCAAGCGGGAGGAAATTTCTCACGATTCCAGGATTTTCTATTTTGCTATGGAGCATGATGAGCAGACAAGTGGACTGCCTGTTGGTATGCACTGTTATGTGCGAGTAAAGGGGCTTGATGGGAAACTTGTTCAAAGAACTTACACACCACTTTCGAGTAACAAGGAGAAGGGTGTCTTGAAAATCTTGATGAAGATCTATTTCCCTCATGGCGATATCCCAGGTGGAAAGCTGACGATGGCAATAGATCAGATGCCACTTGGTTCACAAATTGAAGTCAAAGGCCCTATTGGCGAGTTTGAATACTTGGGCAAGGGTCATTTCACTGTGAACAAGACTCCAGGCCATACAGACACTATGCTGTTTATTGGAGGTGGTTCCGGGCTGACTCCGTGTTACCAGGTAATCGAGGACATTGTAGAAAATGAGGAAGATAACACCAATATGACATTTTTTTATGCCAACAAATCAGAGAGTGATATCCTGTGTCGTGATACGTTAGACAGTTGGGCTCGCATAAAAAAGACTCTGAAAGTGGACTATTGTATCTCTGCTGCACCAGAAGGCTGGAAAGGGTTGACTGGTAGACTTGACAAGGAAAGGATGGATGGGTACCTAGAAGAACAGAAGAAGCATGGTGAGGTTTTAGTATTGATTTGTGGACCTCCTGGTATGGTTAAGGGGACACAACAACTACTTGAAGGTGCTGGTATAGATCCTTCGAGGGTGATTCTGTTTTAATAAATGGTCAGTACTTCTGTTAATATGTTGAATCAGAGGTAGTTGTAGGTAAGTACCACATGGTTTTCTCTACCATACCATCCAAGTATGCTTGTCTTTTTTCATCAGATTGATCACTGCTTTCAAAGTCAATTGAGTGAACTTGTCCTTTTCCGAAGATAACTGGACATTGTAAATGGATAACCGCTGCCTTCTGTAACTTAAAAATGCCATTGCTAAGGTAAGCATCCTTTCAGTGGATGTTAGGTTGCTCGAATGGACATAATAACTTCAGCCAATACCAGCTAATTTGGGAAATCTCCCCGAAAAAACTTTCCAGTATTTTAACACATCAAAATAAGTATATCTGGTTAAGCAGACTTTACAATCACTTAGGCAGAGGGTTGGCTGATACAAATAACTATTACATTCATCCAAAAGAGTCGTAATACGATGATTGGATCCCCTTTTGTCTGTTTCTGCATGTGATGAAATCATTCGAAGCATATTCCCCTGATCGCGTGATTCTGATCTTTGATTCTCCTCCACGTTCGTTTGTCTGTGAGTCAGTTACTGCCCCATCAGGCTCTTCCTCATTGAAAAAAGTCCTTTCAAACAAAGCCATTGTCTCTCTAATATCATTGAGAACTCTATTTGACTCATGTAACTCGATGTTATCCTTCAGTAGCTTGCTTTTTCTTACGGGGGTCAAGAAGACTTGATATATGAACATAGTCATTTATATCCAACAACTGGTAGTACTTTTGCAGCTTCCTCTTCCCATTTATTAGTGCTTTTCTCATCCATGGCTTTCTTCTAATTAGCCCAACTAGATTTTGAGATCCAGAAAAGAGCTTAATAAACCTTTTCTCTTTCGAGAATATTTCCTTGTGGGCGCAAATATCCAGAAGTATTTCGACGTCAGCAGAGCCAATCACCTTTGTGTAGCATCTCATGAACGGCCTAAACGAGCCGTGCACTCTTCGCAAGCAGAACATTATTTTTGACCTATCGAGGACATATCATTTTGTGTAGTCAGGTCAAAGCATCGCACACAGACAGGTGTTTATATATTGCAAAAGGTCGATCAAAGAGTCTGGCTCATAGATCATCTTGGGCTATTTCCATTGAGTGAATTCCGACAATTCCGCTGGCATAGGCCGATGGAATAACATCGCACAACGGTAGAAATGCCCCTCCTCCAGTCACACGAATAGTGAAGGCACTCATGCAGTCTCCATGCCCCATAACAAGCCCACTATAAAAAGGCGGAATGGCCCTTCAAAAGAACAAGAGAGTGAGACACGTTAGAGAGCATCATCCAATATGACCTCCCGTTTGCTTGCGAAGTCACCCTCGGACATTGTCATCCTGAGTGCGCTGAGAACACCCATCACAAAGGCCAGAAAGGGCGGGCTCGCGAGCCTGTACCCTGAGGAGCTGCTGAACCAAGTGCTGAAAGCCGCTATCATTCGCTCTGGCGTGGACCCTGGTATTGTCGACGAGGTGGTAGTGGGCACAGTGCTGCAGACGCTAGGTGGGCAGAAAGCGAGTGCCCTCGCAGTGAAGGCGGCGGGCTTCCCACTGAGCACGACCGTCAGTACTGTCAACCGCCAGTATAGGTCTTCGGCGCAGGCTTCCAGCTATGGCGCCTCGTTGTTGCGCTCTGGGGACGTTTCATTTGTTGTCGCTGCAGGTGTTGAGTCCATAACACACGACTACTTCCCACATAGAGGCATCCCGACAAGAATCTACAAACCTTTCGAAGAGCAGGCCCCGCAAGATGCGGAGAATGTGTTGATGCCGATGGGCATCACGTCTGAAAACGTTGCTGAGAAGTACGGCATAACCCGTGAGGACCAGGACAGGTTTGCTCTCGCCTCGCAGCAGAAGGCCTTCGAAGCATCTGAGTCGGGTCACTTCCAGAAAGAGATCATCCCAGTGCAGTCCAGAACGATAGAAGAGAACCCAGAGGACTCGAAACCAATTGAGATCTCCAAGGATGACGGCATCAGAGGTGGCTTGACTCTGGAAAAACTGGCAAAGCTTACCCCTGCTTTCACTGAGAATGGCACTACAACTGCTGGGAATTCTTCACAGGTCAGTGATGGGGCCAGTGCTATTATCCTAACTACGAGAGAGTTGGCTGAAGAGCATAATTACAAACCAATTGCTCGATTTATCGGAAGTTCGATTGCAGGCGTTGAAAGCCATCTCATGGGTATCGGACCTGCTGTTGCTATTCCAAAGCTTCTCAACAGATTCGCAGTGACTAATGAAGACGTTGATATCTTTGAACTGAATGAAGCGTTCGCATCTCAATCCGTGTACGTTATCAAAAAATTGGGATTGGATCCATCCAAAGTGAATCCATATGGTGGTGCTATTGCATTGGGTCACCCACTGGGCGCAAATGGTGGTCGTTTGATCGCTACACTAATCAACGATCTAAAGACCCAAGATAAGCAACTCGGCCTTGTGTCAATGTTTACAAGTACTGGACAAGGTTATGCTGCATTGATTGCAAATGAGTAACTCTTATATAACAGATAAGTCAACAGGATTTATTGTTGATATTTGTGCAAAGGCAAATAATTTTGTTGCTTCAATATACAGAAATTTGGCTTATTCTGTTTTCTTGTTATTTGATTCTTATCCAGGACAGTCCTGAATACTGGATACTGGATATTGGATAT
Organism: Barnettozyma californica; assembly: GCA_023627795.1. Classification (NCBI taxonomy): domain Eukaryota; kingdom Fungi; phylum Ascomycota; class Saccharomycetes; order Phaffomycetales; family Phaffomycetaceae; genus Barnettozyma; species Barnettozyma californica. Next base: position 18,231 of record JAMAIE010000039.1, on the reverse strand, counting down.
TGGATACTAAGCAGTACTACAACCCAGGTCTACACTAAGAAACCGGCATACTTCAATGGTACCCATATTATGGCTTTTACAAAGCTTTTATTTTGAATTTCCAGTGCTTTCACATCTTGCTTCACACTTTTTCATCACCCCAGCCTCTAGCACCACCACCGAGAGGCTTTTTAGTGTTATAGGCATTATTGATAGCGCACAGAGACAGTCCATGAAGGCGAGTACCTTAAAGATGCAGTTATTATTAAAGTTAAATGAAGGGATTGTTTTTGTGACACACTGTTCCGAGATCTAGCTGGTCTTTTAATTGAATTAGAGGCCAATGAATATGAAATGCAATACATTTATATAATTTTATGAACACCTGCCATACTTCAGTAACCCCCATAATGTCCCAAATAGTAAATTATCCTTTTAGGAAAGCACCAGGATACCAATGAAATTGAGACCCAGTATCCAGGCATGGATATGATACCTGGATACTGAGTAAAACTGCTATCTCAATATCAAAGAAAGATTGAGTTTCAAAAAAGGACTCAAACTCCTGTATGAAACGACCAGTTTGGACCAGTTTATGCTGCTGAAACAAGATGTGATGAAGATCTTGAGAAGATCAACAGAATTCGTTATTTCAGCTTTAAAGATCAAGTAGAGATTTACAATAAAGTTAATCCTTCTGCTGATAATTCTCCAATATCATGATCAATCTGGTTGTTCAAGGATGTAAGCTTACAAGTCCTTGTCTATATCCATCCAAATTCCAAATTCTTTGAGATTTTTGGTGAATTCATCTTGAAAAAAGAAAGAGTTAAGCCTAGACAGATGGGGTAGGATGGCAAACCTGGGTATGCTAAACTACATACAGACTTGGTAGACCATTACTAAGGTGTCGTTCCAGGGAAGCGCCACAAAGCTGTATATTCTCCACACTGGGATATCGAATATCACGTCAGTTGTGTCTCAAGAAACATAGTACGTTCTCAATATTTCCAACATGTCTATGCTGACTTGTTTGAGGGCTTATCTTTTGGAGATTTGGACGAATCAGCAGCAGGCTACAAATTCGAAAATAACATCAAGAGGAATGAACTGAACGAACATCTAAGTCAGTGTTAACCAGTACAGTGTATTTAGTGTTCGGTCAGTGTTTCAGATGAACTCTCTTGAGCCATTGACAAACGTTTATAGTAGTAATAAGTATTATTCACATTTTAGTAGACGCTTTAGATAGACCGCCGCAGAAAATCAAAAATAATTGTGGACATTTTAATTTTAGTTTACATACATAATTCGCGCGGCATTTTTACCATCTTTATCACTGATAATAAAATGGAAATACTAAAAGATGTCCAGTACTCAATGTGTCTTTACAGAATAAACTTATTCCAGAAAAATACCAACAGCCTGGAATACTTAGTCTCATGTTAAAATAAGTGTTTTCGCATGGCAAAGACTCAGTGATTATCTCAACACGTTTTGCAGTAGATCCCTATATGCATCTGTGGAGATCAAAATACTGACTGACCTGAGTTTGCTTAGTTGACAATGATATTCTCCTGATCAACCCGAGAAGAAGAATGGTAAATAAATTTAGAACTTTGGAGTCTCATTAACAGAAGCCAAATCAGTCTCTTCCGTTTTGGTTTCGGGATCTGTGCGGAGGTTATCTTTCCAGCTTCATTACACCCATCACCTTGAGCTATTCTGTCCAATATGAATGGTGACCCGTCGTCAGTAGCAACTCTTCCACCATCATATCCTTTCCGGAGCGTATACCACCGTCTTGAATATCAGTGCGAGTTAATTGAAGAAGAAACTCTGTATTATCTCAGAGTTGCTGAAATAATGAGCTCACTCTAGGAGTATACTGGATGGCGTTCCTTCGGTGTACCTTCATTGGACTCCCTGCTGGTCTCACATTCTTGCGGGGTGGTGTTCTGAGAGCGCGGCTTCTGTCAGAATGATTAGGCATATCAGCATAATCCTTCAGATTTAGAGTTGGAATTACGTTCAAGACAGCTTGTTGTGGTTGAGGGCGAAACCCAAACAGATATCTTTAGCTCAATAGTGCATTCGTCACTTTTTGGAACGAGAGTGTATTCCAGTTCGTAGCCTGCAGATAACAAAGTGGGAAAAAAGAAATATTGGACACCCTGGGCTCACATTCTACAAATACTTCAAATTATAGCAGTACTACTCGTGGGTTCAAATACCTCAACTTCGTTAACTCTAGGACAAACGAAGCCATCTATGCATGAAGCTATACTACATTATGAGTTGGGGCAGGCCACACTAATCTTATTCTTATTATAAGCTAGCATTGAAGATCTCAGATATACTCTGCAATCTCCTTCTCTAGAGTATCCCATAGTATCTGAGCTTTCCCTGTTGTTAAGCCAACGTTAATATCCTTTCTCAATGGTCTGAATGAACCCCATGGTCCCACATATGTACCACGGTCCTTTGGAGTGATATCCATATGCAAAGCAGCAAACAGTTCAGTGTCTGCACCATAGATGGGTGGATGCTGCATGAAAAAAGCTAAACGAGCAATCAAGCCATTATAGACAGACCTGATGACAAACGAAATCCCTCAAACCCGTTAAAAACGTTAACACCGCAATTACCGAGAGAGTTGCGAGCTTTTTTCCAAAAACATTCCAAACGCCTAGAAATCTTGGAAGTTCATCTCGGACTTAACAGGTCCCAGATCCTTTTATACGCTGTTCCGTTTTTCCTGAACCCATTTATAACGCAATAAAATTGCTATAAAGGGTAAGCTTTTGCGTTTAGACTTCTTCACTCAAGACAATAATAAAACAGGTTTCAGCATTCAATGCCGGAGGATAAGACATTCAGGAGAATTCAGTACAACTACAGGGGCCCACTCAAGCTCAGAACTAGCAAACTTTCCGAATTGACTGCCAACTTTGGCCCTCATGATATCCTAGTGAAGGTCAAGGCTGCAGCTTTCAACCCAGTTGATTTAATGCTTTATAATTCTTCACCATTACTATTCTTCAAACGCAACATCAAGGGCATTGGTCGTGACTTCAGTGGTGTCGTGGAGAGAGTTGGAACTGCTGTGAATGAGGTTTCTGTTGGTGACAGAATCGCTGGTATGTTTGAGGAAACTTTCACTGAGCAGGGTACTTTTAGTGAGTACCTGCTTTATAATACTGAGAAGTCAGGACATAACTTTGGAAAGATTCCAGACTCCATGTCGTTTGTTGAAGCTGCTTCATTCCCATTGGTATTCGGCACTGCGTTCACCACTTTGACGCATCACAAGGTTCCTGGCCCAGGAGGTAGGGTGTTGATTTATGGAGGAGGAACATCTGTTGGTGCCTATGTGATTCAGTTGCTCAAAAACCATCACAATACTGGTTTTGTTGCGTCTGTCAACTCTGGAAACTCCTCAGAGAGAGTCAGGAGCTATGGCGCAGATGCCATCATTGACTACAAGACGCAAAATGTTGCCGAGGAAGTAGTCAAGATGGTGAATGAATCTGGGAAAAAGTTTGATTTGATCATTGACACAGTGGGTAACAAGGTTCTGTTCCCTGTCATTAAGAGGGTTTTGAAACCAAAGACTGAAGATTCGGGTTATGTTACCATTGCTGGTGACAAAGTTGGGGACTACAATGCCACTTTGTTGTCAACCTTCAGTTTCAGTATGTTGATGAGGATTTTGCTCCCAACGCCTTACAACTACACCTTTTCCTCGATATCTACTAATTGGTTCGATCTGTACATCACACTTTTCGAAGAGGGCAAAATCAAACCAACTATCGACTCTGTCCAGGAGTTAGAGGATTTCAAGGAGGCGATTAGTAGTATTATTCATCACAACGCTGCTGGTAAGGTTGTCTTCAAGATCAACGGCGGTGATGGTAGTAATTAGTTGGTTATGAAGGTGTAGATAGAGTTTCAGTTTCAGCTACAGGTTTTATGAAGTATTATTAATATATGGTGATGATGATTCAAGGGAACTGTTCTAAAAGCAGTCGCTGTCTTGATAACTCTTGATGACCTTCAACTTTGGGAGATTGTGGCGTGTTTTACAACATTTTGCTGACTTGTGAAGCTCAACGAAGGTGTAAGCATAAATCACCAGCATGAGGCAACTGAGTTCTGAACTCTAACCATCACCTTGGCTCATTAACATATTTTTGTAAAATGTTATCCCTGAGATGTAGATGTCAGCTTGCTTCAAAGCAACTGAGCTGCAAATACTACGTAATTACTGCAGCTCCTTTAAGCGATCACCTATGCAGGTAGTACGACCAAGAAGAAAATCAAAGATTCAATCGTATATAGGAATTTGCTTGTAAACCGTATAACGTGGTTGTGCCCAACCTAGAACATCTTTTACTGTTATAGGTTATACAGCTCCAACTCTCAGCATAAGGGCATCATCACGGAAAAAATAACCAGTTGTGCCAAAACTATACCATCCATACACCCAATATACTCCTGGGACCAGCAATCATCAACACAAAAAGGTCATTGAAAAATCAACTGCAATCGTGAAATCTAAGGGCTTTAGCACGCAGGTTACTCTTAAATCTCGATTTTTGCTTTTGCACATTGAGACCCATGCGCTTGGAGGATCCCTAGCACTGCGGAGAAGCAAACGCACTCTAAATGAAGTTTAATTCCGAGCACCGCTTTTATATGCGCTAAATCCGAAATAGATTACTCTGGAGGTTGTATTTAAAGGAGTGGAAACATCGCAGTGCCTCACAAGTATAGCATTGAATCACAGAGTTTGGTTCATTTTCAAACAGCCCAATCTAATAAAGATGCCAGGAAAGGTTTATTTCGTCACAGGTGCCAACAGAGGTATCGGATTTCAAATTGTCAGAAACATTGTATCAGAAGGTAGCACGATCATTGCTAGTGTTTGAAATCCTAATGCTATCTCCGATTTGAGCACTTCCTGCCTCTGAACATACACACTCTCAAGCTGGACATCTCGTCGCAGCAATCAATTGATGTTTGGATGCTCAGCTGTCGAAAGTTGCGCCAGACGGCATCGATGTCTTTATCTCCAATGCAAGAGTGGCTAAACCTCCAAGAAATCGAGATTATGCCCTGTGAAGGAACTTCTCCGTAAATGGTTGCAACAGAAACTTCAACTGTGGCCCTCAAAATTTATACCGAGATATTTCAACAGATCAATTCAGAACTAATCTGCTGAGCCTGCCACAGTCGCTTTGAGGCCCGTCGAAATAATACTCGAGACACAAGTCCTTTGAACCACATGAAGTATTAAGAATTGTGATTGTAACATTTCTCATGATGAATGGATCAGTTACACAGTTTTTTCTATGATTTTCACGTACAAATCTATAAATATACACCAATCACTCTTGGTTCAGGGCGTCGATTATACTTCTCAAAATTATCTAGATGTCTGACCTCAGGGATAGCGAAGTATCTCTAAAAGAAAGCACGTTATTGGTACTATTGATGATATAGCCTCAATATCAAGTACCTCTTATGAGCCTAAAAAGACCTTCTTCCAGAAGATATTCCCTGCTAGACATCCATATGAAACTGAAGCAGAAAGGGGATTTGTCCTCAAACTGGATCTGATTCTAATGACATGGGCAATGATTGCCTATCTGATAAAATCTATTGATCAATCTAATATCAATACTGCTTATTGTTTCTGGTATGAAAGAAGATTTGAACTTTGGTATTAAACAGTTGGTTAGATACTTGGTTTAGAATTGGTTATTCTACCGCTATTATTCCATCTCAAATAGTGATGAATAAAACCAAGGCGCCATATTGGTTACCTACTTGTGAACTAATTTGGGGTCTATTAACAGGTCTATGTTCTGTTCCAAATTCTCCAAGAAGTCTTTTCCCATTGAGATTCTTTATTGGAATTTTTGAAGCCTCACCGTTGCCAGGTATGATTGCTGTGTTGTTCAACTACTATAACTATGAAGAATTAGCACTCAGAGTCGCATTTTTTGGTGGCTCCACCTATATTGGTAACTGCTTTACAGGCTTCATGCAAGCAGCTATTCACAAGACACTAAACGGTAACCTAGGTATCAGTGGTTGGCGTTGGATGTTCATCATTAATGGTATTATGACAGTTGTGGTTTCTCTATTCGGTTATATTGCTCTTCAGATACCCCAGCCAATGGAGGTGCCAGATTCTGGATGACTGAAGACGAAAAGAAGATGGCTTTGAAACGAATGGAAAGAATCGGTAGAGTTAGTAAGCGTGAGGTCAGTTGGAAAGAAGTCAAAGCTACTATTAAAGATGGGCAGGTTTCGTTATTTGTCCTTTGTTGGAATACTAGTGGTCTCCCAATTTCATCAGCTTATTTCAATCTATGGTTGAAAAGTTTGGTTAATCCAGATGGTACCAAAGTTTATGGTGTTACTGAGCTGAATATGATTCCAATTGGTGGTTGGCTTTTGTTATTATCGGGAACATTATCCTAGCAGTGTGCCCAGACTCGAGAAGTGCTGTTTTTTTTCGCTGCATTTTATATCATTCAATTCAATGCTGCAGTTGGTCCTGTGTTTCTGTCTTACCTTGCGACTGTTTACAACAAATTTCCAATTTCCAATTAGAAGTTCAATAACCACAGGTACTGCTGTTATGTTGATCTATGCTCAAGCCGCATGGCAACCATTATACTTGTGGCCAGTGACAGGGCTCCACATTTTACATATGGTTACAAGATCTCCATAATGTATGTTTGTCTAACTATGATATTGATGAGTCTTTATCACCTCAAGGTTTATAAACCAGCACAGGCGAGAAACAATGAAGAAGGAAGAGCGGTTGGGCAAGCAAAATCCAAGGCAGATTATGAATCTGAAGAGGCAGTTACTTAACTCTAAAAATTTATTATTCTGTACAAATTACTTATTAACCATTCTTGACTATTTTTAGAGCTCGTATCGCCATCAGCTATCATCCTAAAAGTAGTAGCCAAATTTTCAGGGCTGATTCGTAATTTTGACTCAGACTTTCAAGTCGCAATTGGACAGAGAGTCAAGCATCAGTTTAGCTACTTTGAAACTTCCAAGCTAGCTTCCAATGAACAACCAATTAAACTATAACCATTAATCATATGTTGGTTCAGCAGTATGACCAGTTTATTCCTGTTATAAAATTAGTAGCTTATAGCAAAATATCAAGAATCGTCCTAAATCATAGCAGCTTCATCCAGCTGCTCAATGTTGGAATTATTAACTATTGTAGTCCGCCGTCAATTCCCCAAGATTTCTCTTAGATTCAACAGTATCAAACACAAACACCACACTTCCAAGGTATTCACCAATCAGAGTAGGGGAATGGTGGTGTGTTTCTCTCCATTCAAAAACTTTTTGATCCTACTGAATAGCATAGAGAAACCTCCAGACTTCAATGATGGAGGCACCAACGTGAAGGCGGAAGGCATTACCTAAAGAATAAGCTTGTTGCTGTTGTCGCCTTAGATTCTCAATATGGTCATAATTTATCCAAGCACTTGAAACAAGAAACCCAAACAGATCGAGATAAGACTCGCAGTCTCTTGCTTCCTTGTCTGTCTGAACAATTGGTAATCTTATGGAACAGAGAAGGGAAAACTCAAGCTCGTACCACGATGAAACTTGAACCAATCCCAAATCTTGATTTCCAACACTTTAGCAAAGGTCTAAATGAAGATAACAGCAGGAGCAATTGATGGATCATATTGGGAAAGGTCATCTCTCTCATCGGACATAGTTGATATGGAGGGCACTAATGGTGCTCTAACGAGATTCATTTAAGGGATCATATACGTACATCTGGCTTCACTTTATATGTACATCTGGCTTCACTTTATTTGTACAGCTGAACTTCAGGCGACATAGCCTATCGATTTTGCCCGTTCTTTAGACCTATCATGTAGGATAATGGGGACTTAGGAGTATTGTTTGATATTGGCCCCGTTCGACAGACAGCAGCATTACTGTCCACATCAACCTAGAAAATGTACATTTACATCAACAACGTGTACTAAATAACAGCAAACTTCTAAGAACAGGGTGCTGGACCCTGGCTCGATTGCTGTGTTTTTTTGTCCCACAGGTTTATGGTGCAGCTCAGTTAATGTAGCCAGTTCCTGCCCTGAACGTAATTTTCCTGTGAAAAAATGCTTGTTTGGGAAACCCTGCAGCTTCTCCGCGAAAAATTTTCCGTAGACCCTGCATTTCACGATCTTCAATTAAGCCTCCCTTTTTTTGCGACATGAAAATGAGAAATGAGCTGAAGTGGGAAGAGTAGGCGAGTGTAGGACTGCGCTTCTGCGAGATGCCAGTAGTACTTGTTGGGTTGCGTTGCTGGAAAACGGGTATCAAAATGTGTTGAGGATACTACTTTTTCTTTATACAAAGATGAGATTCATATCTACAGAGACGTTTTCTTATAAGACCACTAACGGCTTATACCCTTATAGCGCCTCATTCGCCCCATCCATAGTATCCATCTTTCTCTTCGCATCTATCTTGACTCTCAAGATTGGGGACTACGTCAGGTTTGCAGCAACAAGGCAACCAACCACCTTTCCTTATGATTCAGAGATACAACAAGACGACCAAATTCGCCGGATTGTCAGGAAATTAGTGTCTGTGCGTCTCATTCCGATTTATGTGGCACTTATAGTTGAAATCCTGGGCTACGCTTACGTATTATGAGCATTTCCAATACGGAAAACCTAACTCTTTACACTATACCTGCTGGCCTGATTATGCTAGCCCCATCATCCATAGTAGTTGGTGTGCTCACAATGCTTTGCACGGTGGCTCAGTTCTTACATAGTGGGAATTTCTGTATAATACCAGGATTCTTAACTGTGTTCATCTTTACTGGTGACGTTGGGTGCTTCCTGGTTCAGGTAGTTAGAGGAACGATGGTACTCCAGGACAGTACGGGGTTACAGCTGGGACTAGCATTAGGATTTGTTGGGTTAGTTCTCAGGGTGGCTCAATATGCTTTCTTATCCATGTGATTGTGATGTGTCTCTGGAGAATGATCAGACAGTCTACTGAGGTGGCCCAGTTAATGGATATTAGCGAATCAGAGTATAATTGGAGACAGTTTGAAAAAGCAGCAGGCGGTCATAGATAGGAATCACAATCTTGTTGTAACAGAATGAGCTGAAAGAAAATTGGTTACGAATGAAAATAGAGTTTCCCTTTATATTTTGTGTCACAGCTCCGCAGTTTTCTTCTGGACTTCCGACTACCGCCGGTAATAAAATAAAAAAAAACTGGCCTTTGTGGAAATGTGGATTAGGCTTAGGTAAGTATATTATTTGGAACTAGTATCTGACGTGGTAGTCTACTTTAGGACTTTCACTGATGCTTATATTATAAGCTAACTATGTAGTTCCCTTATGGGGGACATCTCTTTATATACAAAACCCCTAACGCACCCTATACGAAACGGGTGTTTTGGGGTGTACTGATATATTACTGAATAGTGTAAGTGACAAATCGCTTATTCATCACAGCCTTGCATTAGTATTTAACTAAATATCTTAAAGATACAAATAAGATATAAATAAGATTGCAGAGGAGTATTATTTATAGTGCTGACTATATTTCTCGATGCTGGTCCATGCTAGACCTGGGTGATACTCAGTATCCAAGTATCCAGCATCCATATCCATGGATACTGAGTCTCAATTTTACTGGTATCCAGACGGTATCCAGACGGTATCCAAGTGCTTTCCTAAAAGGGTAAATTACTATTTGGGATATTATAGATTACTGAACATTAAAAAATTATATGAATAGTACGCATTTCATATCCATGGATCGAACCTCCGCACCCTCTATGGATACCATCTGGATATTGAGCCGATAAGGATGGAGTAAAAAGTTAGCATGATTATTAACTGAGGTGGATAAATACAGCTAAAAGCACCTTAGATTTTCTTGAAAAGTCAGATATCTCTCAGTTTTGGCTCATAAGGTTCCTCCAAGTACAAGGACTCATCAGCATCAAGCTTTAGATGAGTTGCAGCAACGAGATCATTTAGTCTTTCAACTTTGCTGATACCAACAATTGGGCTTGCCCCCTTAGAGATCAACCAAGCCAAAGCAATAGTAGATCTCGAAGTATTGTGTTTCTCTGCAAGTTCACCCACACGTTTAATAATCTCTTTGTCAGATTCCTTTGCATCTTCTTCAGTGAAGATCTCACGAGCAGCCCCTGCGTATGCCTTTGCTCTATCTGTTGGAAGTGAGTCCTTGTTCTTGCTTAGTTCTCTGGCTAAAAACCCGTACGCTAATGGTGAGTATGGAGTAATAGCGACACCAGTCTTGTCAGCGTAGTAGTTCATCTCGTGCTCATCCTCACGCGCTAGCAAATTGTATTTACTCTGAACATTGACAAATTTGTGCCAGCCATTCTTGTCAGCAATGTTTTGAAAATTAACGAAATCAACAGCTCTCATGGTAGACGCACCAATGTAGCGAACCTTTCCCGACTCAACAATGTCATTTAAAGCCTTCATGACTTCTTCAGATGGCGTAGATAGCTCATTTCTGTGAACCTGATAAACGTCAACGTAGGAAACGCCCAGTCTTTCCAAAGAACCGTCAATCGCGTCAATGATGTGCTTTCTAGACAGGCCCTTGGAATTCAACAAGTTAATGCGCTTCTCTTCACTAAATCCGTTATCAAATAGCAATTGGGCACCAAGTCCGTAGTTTACGTCAATCGGACCAAAGACCTTGGTCATAATGACCACTCTCTCTCTTGGAATGGTGTATTTCTTCAAGAACTTGCCTAAAAGTATCTCACTAAGACCATTAGAATACACATCAGCAGTATCATAAGTTCTGATACCGACGTCATATGCAGCCTTCAGGATAGCAAAGATCTTCTCCTCATCATCCTCAAGCCATTCCATCCACTCTTTGGAACCAAATTGCATGCAACCAACAATGATGTTGGAAATCTTCAAACCGCTCTTCCCCAGGTTTTTCCAAGTTACAAAATCTTTTGGTTTGCTCATTTTTACTCTTCTTATGTTTAATTAGTGATCCAATATGTTGTAATGAGTTGGGAAAACACTTGTCATTAAATACTCCACTTTCGATTCCCCAAACTTAACCATCTTTTACAAGCAATCCGTTAATTCCTGGTATCTGCATTTGCTATCAGACATAAATCCGGTAGTCGGGTCTGCCTTTTTGGGTTGGATAAACCCCTAATCTCCGCAAAATGTGGATAAAAATTTAAGGTACACAGTGATATAGCTTGTGTTTGAGCGCTCAGGGTTTCAACTTCCAGCTGAAACAAGGCTTATAAAGATAGTATTTGAAAGTATGGCTTCCACCCAATCTTACCTCATAAGCGCATGTGGAATTTTGTAGAGCAGAGCCAGCAAAAATGCTTGGCTGGATAATATTGGATGTGATGCCCTCTTGGAGCGTTTGTCTTGGGTACTCAAGCCTTTTTGTGAGAAGCGTTTACGAGCTAGAGCCTGATTCCGTCTTGGAGTGTTTAACGGTTGCCATATTCAGAGACCATCATAAATTTCTTAGTGAGGTGAGGTAGGGTAATGATAACATCAGTGTATTGTTAATCGTAGACTGTGGCATCTTATATCCTCGATCAGCGGTTTTGTGAAGCAATTTGAACGCGCTTCTATTCCTTTTGGCAGTAATCATGGTACACTCAGCTTGAAGGATCGGAATGTGGCGGTAATAGATATACACTGGGAACCACAGTTTGATAGTATAAAACTCAGCTCTCTTCAGATGAAAATTAGATCACTTCTGTGGGGGAACGAATAGTTGACGATGTCTTGGTACTCTAAGCTTGTGGCTTATTTGAAGGACAATGAAAACTATGATCCAACTCTCCCGCAAGAGTTCTCTGATCCCTCCATCAATACCTCAAGAGCCCCAGTGAAACCTATGACTACATGGCAAAGACGTTTCGCATTCATCTATGTTTTCGACTGGTACCCATCCCATTACTCAAAGTTTGAAAAATGGCATGTTTTCAAAGTCGATTTGGTGGTCACCTTATTCTGTGCACTGAGTTTCTTTACTAAGTACCTTGATCAGATGAATATAACTAATGCGTATGTCTCTGGAATGAAAGAAGATTTGAGCCTTAATGGAAATGAGTTAAATATTTTTAGTACTTACTACAATATTGGGTACTGTATTGGCCAAGTCCCTGCAATGTTCTTCATCACGAAGCGTGGTTGGGCTCGTTGGTTATTGATTGTATCTGAGGCAGTTTGGGGTATCTGTACATTTGCTGCTGCAGGCGCAAGAAGCTCGAGTGACTTGTACGCAATAAGATTCTTTGTTGGCTTGTCTGAAGCTGCTTCTTTTCCTGGTCACTACTACATTATCTCATCATGGAACACACCAGAAGAATTAGGCAGAAGGGCTGGGTTTTACAATTTCTGCGCTGGTTTGGGAACAATGTGTGCAGGTTATATTCAAACAGGTACATTCAAGTCATTAAATGGTAAAAGTGGTATGGAAGGATGGAGATGGCAGTTTATCATCGATGGTCTCATCACAGCAGTTGTTGTTATTTATGGCATTTTGTTATTTCCTGGCTCCCCTAATCACACCAGGAAATTTGGTATCTTAACCGAAGACGATTTGGTCTTTGCAAGAAAAAGATTAAAAGAGAACAGAGTTGTCCAATCCAAATCTTGGGATAGAGCTACTTTGAAAAAGATTGCATTCAGCTGGGAATTCATTCTGCTCCCGTTCCTCTGGATCTTCCATCATCAGATAGGTTATTCTCCAGCTTTCTCAGTTTATTTGAAAGCTGAAAATTATACTGTCCCACAAAGAAACAATTATCCGACTGGTATTTCTGCAGTTGGATGTCTTGCTATGTTAATAACCCCGGCATTATTCGATCTCTATGGGAAACTATTTGTTGGGACATTTATCATTGTTTTGACATACTTCTACTCCATCGTTCTTCTGGTTTGGGATGTTCCTGAGCCATTGAAATTTGCTGCTTTTTACATTCAAGGGTTTTGGTCAGGTCTTGCACCTGCATTTTATGCTTGGGCAGCTATTATTTGTAAAGACAGCGCGGAAAAGAAAGGTATCATTTTGGCATTAATGAATTCCTACTCTTATGCCACTCAGGCTTGGACGATTCCGTTACAATGGAACACCAAGTATTCTCCAAGATTCACAATAGGATGGGCCATCAATACTGGGAATATTTTTGTTACTCAGGTTTTGTTCTACGTCATCTATTATCTAGGTAAGAAGGAGCATAAGAGTGATCTTACTTTCGATTCTGATATTGAAGAAGGGAAGTCAGAGGGTTCGTTTGTGTCTGAGGATTTGCTTGAAGGCGATGATAATGCAAAAGATGCCACGGATGACAGTAAAGAGAATGACTATATAGTGCAGGTGATTACCGCCTGAAGTTTCAAGTTAAATTATTGAAGTTTGTTTACTAAATGTTATATCAGTCCTTCTTAACAAATCAAAACTATAGGGCTATGGTTTAAGCATATATAGGAATAGAAAGGCTCGTAACTATTGGAGGAACTCAGTGTACCAGAACCATCAAAGCTTTCTTGATAATCAGATCCACGATAGACAATTGGAAATAGCTATATGGTCAGAAACATGGAGGTAGTACGGTGACGGATTTTGATAAGAACATCATCAAGCAGATTATCTCAATATAATAAGAATAGAGCGTCATTACTACGCACCTTTCTGTTACAAGGACAAAATTGGTGGAAGAGTGCTCTGCAACAATTGGTTGCCCTCTTTCAACTAGATAAGATAGTTCAATACTTCTAAATACATACTTCTAAATACTAGTCTTTGAGGCATAGAGTATGATCGTCTTGATGCTGGTGGAATCAAAATCGCCTCTCGAGCATACCAGGTTAGTATGATGAATAGGGGGTCAAACACAAAGGCATACTTTCCAAGCACACTCACTTCCAATGCTTTGCCTAACTGCTTGTTAACTTTGTCAAAAGTGCGGGTGAGATGATTGCGTTTGCGTCCAAAGAGACGCCAACCAACATGGTTGTCTAGTGGATTACCAGTATGATGCAAGGTTGGCTTTGATAGATGTTAAACCCGGTTACCTTGGAATAACGACCATCTCATCGACCATTTTGAAGAGCCTGAGCTCTGATTCACAAAAGTTTTGGCGTTTTTGAGTTAGAATAGTCTTCTTGCAAAGTCATATGAGAACCCTGAAGTGGATATGCCAAAAAAATGTGTCAATGAGTGGCAGAACACCTGAAATCATACCCGTTTGTGTTAGTGAGAAGGGATAGCGTTGCACGGGGAATATCTATGAATAAAGAGATCTAGTGACGATGACCCAAAGGTAGCAGAGCCACCACGGCGGAGATCTCCCAAATAACCATGAGATTCTTGAGCAGAAGGTGCTGGCCTCATTAGGATACTAAATACACTGTCGCTGCTAAGTCAAACACTAGTTTGTCTTCTAAAGAGAACAGCAGGAGCTCTACTTACGGTCTAATAACTGTCATTGTAGCTACTGAGCCGGACTTGTCTGATTGTTTGTAAACCAAGTTGCCCACTTCATTCTTGTCAACTACATCCATCCCTTTAAAATCCAGTTTCAGGCATCAAGAAGAACTTAGTGACCAAGGGACGGAATGGATTTCCGCAGCAGTAGCAAACCTCTATTTCTAACTAAGAAACTTAGTCAGGGCCGTTCCCTCGTATCCGTCAACTTACGAGTGTGAATAAAAAAAACATTCGGGGGAAGTGCCTTACCGAGATGGAAGAGTCATTAATCTCAGGGCTCTTAATCTCTTAAATATCTCATCTAGAGAATTTCCAGTTCGGCGTATCTGGCGTTTTTTTCCGAATCCCGAACCACACTTCTTATTTGGCTTGATTATGAATTAGAACTTGAACATATAGGAGTTATGAGCCATCTCAGGGCTCTTAGTCCCTTAGACATCTGATATATAGTTCGAGTCACAATGACTTCTGCAGAATATAAAAAGCCCTCCTTGTTCGTTAACTTTGACTAAAATTAACTATCAACCATCATCCATCAGAATGACAAACCTCGATCTTCAAGACACAAACAAGGAAAACTTCCAAGCTCTATACCTCAAGATTTACTCTTTGGGTACACCAAATGGGAATAAAATTACAATCTACTTGGAACTTAGGTCTCAAAAATCACTTCAGACGTACTGATATTACCACTAATATCCAAAAGGAGCCACGGTTCCTTTTCTTGCATCCAAATGGTAAGGTCACAGCTTCATCAGATGTTGACACTAGTGGGGAACAAACTGTGCTGTTTGAGACCGCTGGAATCTAGTTATATCTCGGTGAAACCTATGACAATGAGTACAAGTACTATCACCAAGTGGGGTCGAAGCACCATTGGGATCAAATCAAGTGGTTGACATTCCAAGTTGCCTCACATGAACCTTACCAAGGGAAGGTCAGCTATCTCCAGAGATATGCAACTGAGAAGGTTCCTTATGCCATTGAACTGTACAAGAAAGAGACTGAGGGTGTCATTGGTGTTTATTAGATTAGACTGAAGGACACAACGGCTGGTTCGTTGGTGATCACTTGAAAATTGCTGATATTGCAGCATATGCTTGGATCAGAATGTATTACTACAATGAAATTGACATTAATCAGTTCCCTAACATCGAAGCTTGGTTGCACAAATTAGAGACCAATCCAGTTATTGCAACTGGTGTTAATGTGGACAACAGTTTAGGCAGAAACGAAAACGCTTCGGCGAACTAGTCTGAGCTATAAATAATTCCAATATTGGACATTTATCTGATATTTGTATTTGTATCTGAAGTCACATTTATATTGGTTTGGAAGCTTATATCAATTTTGTATGGCTAATTGCAGTCATATCGCCTAGACTAAAATGCCCACCTATGACTCTTGTTAATTATTATTAAAAGTAGCGATTTATACTAGCAAAGTTTTGCAAATTAACAATCCTCTATAGTCACTGACTTTTATTTTGCTCAAATTATGAATCATCTTATAAAGCGCCCGGTTCTCGGTCAAATATGGTCCCCAAGATTATCTTAATTGTTCTTCTCACAATACTCTATTCCTATTATGTACTTGAGCTATGTAATTCTGGTGAAATCACACAATAAACAATAATTGATTATTAGTACTCTGACATGACCACAATTCTAAGGTAATACACAACTTTTTTACCGTATCAAACTTCTTCTTCAAAGCTCTTTTCAACCATGAAGGTAATTCATTTGTGGTACGCCACGATTTGATCTTCTAAAAAGAATATAACCAATAATGTACGATATTTGAGAAACTTTAGAATCCAGAACGTTTCATACTTGCGATTTAACTAATAATCTAATTATACCAGATCTTTTCTGTCTGGACGGATATGGATACGAATATCCTTTATCTTGACGACCCGTCAACCTGAAGAGCACGAATAAAAATTTGCAGAAGTCCCACATCTAAGCACGAGGCCCGGATTATGGCATTAAATGGCATTGCCAATACCGCAGACAGCCTTTGCGTACTTGGTTATACTCTACTCAATTCTTCTACTATGAGTGAACATACCTCCCTCAGATACGGCTGTAATAGTACTGATACATCAGCTTATTGATCCACTGCCGCTCTTCACTGGTGGTATTAGGAGCTTGTCAAGAGCCTTCGTTTGTCCTGAGCACCTCCAATCTACAGACTGTAATGAATCATCAGAATGAAGCTGAAACGATAATGTGCTCATGTTTGTGCGTTGTGATGCTCATGATTATCTGGTATGTCTTGAATCAATTACAATACTCGTTTCTTGGGTGCACTCTTACTTCACTCCAATTTAGAAATGTCTTCATAAAATACTTCTGGCTGGAGAAAGTTGGAAGTGCATGGATGGGAGTGCAAAAATCACATGAATCACAAACACTGTACATGTTCACTTAATATGCACCTTACTACCTAACAGGGATTGGCTGCGTGAGAATTTCCGGAATGCCAGTGGTGACATTCTCACAGTTAACAGGACCCCCTAGCTATTTCTATCATCCCTATGAGCCTATTATTGGTATTATAAGCTTTGGAGACCTCAACTTTGAGCATCTTAATCATATTTCAATCACAATGTCCACTTCTCGTTAGATATGCAGGTTTATGCATGCATGGATATATACTGGACTGTCAATAGGTGTGAACCCTTCTTTTATATACCTCCAGTTAAAGAGCAATCTGGTGGATCAGAGCCAGATGTGTGTCTGTGAATTTTCCTCTCTCATATCTCGAATAAGTAGCGTTACAAACTGTAGCGCAATTGGAACAGTGAGTATCGTCTGATAAATCGTCAAAAACTTCTTGACCGTGAATCGGTAGGTGTTTGTAGGGCTTACTGCAATCCTACAATGAACCGTTCGTCACCCAAGCATTAACCACGACATGCAACTTATGCGACGGTAATCATGAGGAAATTGCAAGCTATGTTAACTATTTCCTTGAGCTTATGGAACACACCGATAGCTCAGAAATTATGAGCGGTGCATCATCCGCAGGTTTCAGTTCATTCTATACTGATTACTACTACAAATACCATCACAAGTGCTATATATAATACCTGCTTTTGAAATCTCTAGATGATAGATGCATACATATATTATATCCATCTCTTTTCAACCAAGTATGTAAAACTTTGTAACCACCAATCGAGATATCAATGCTGTACCCACCTTTAAGGATACCATCATTTAAGCTGTTGGAACATACCCTCTCAACCAAGAATCCCTGATCATGTACCTTCTCAACAAAGTCCTCCCATACTATACTTGTTCCCTGAACAGGAGGTAAGTTGATCCTCGAAGTATCTAAGAGTCTACCTGATCCCTTAGGAAACAGACTCAACATCAAACCAGCGATCATCGCAACAGCACTACATTGCACTACGAGTGCATTGTGTGGAGTTAGGTTCTTGGCACACCAGCGGATGCAACCTGGAGCTCCTCCAACCACTATGCCCAGCAGACCAAGGTAGGCCAATGTAAGTGTGACCTTCTGTGATTCAGTCAAAAAAGTGCGAATCGCGGTGGTCCTAAGAATCAGCTCTGCATTTGAGGGGTTGCGAGTAGACATGGCAACGGATAGCTTCTATCCGCGGATATCCGCATCCGTATCCACTTTTGGCGGATAACGGATAACCATCTGGTGCCCTCCATAGTTAAGGGC
>JAMAIE010000038.1:0-29731 GCA_023627795.1 Barnettozyma californica | reverse complement strand
TCCATGACTCTTAAAGCAGAGCCCTTATTGGCTGCGCTGTCAGCAGATGCTATAGAAGATGAGGTTTTTCTCCTCTAGCTAAACTCAAAACATCCAAAATTTGTTTGACAGAATCAAACATTGGTGTGGCTGATGTAACTAGTATTTTTGCTCCAGGGACAGAGTCCAAATTTATCAGTGATATGTCATAACGCAAACCTGTATCTTTTAAATTATGTGCTTCATCTGAAATGATTGAGAATAAATACTCCATTTGTTTCTGTGTTTTGTTTTAAAAGCTGGAGTAAGACATGGCACCAACGCTTTTATAAATCTGGAACTCTGCAGACTATCTTGTGATCATTAATTTCACTAGATTCCAAAGACGCTATATCTCTGCCATCTTTTAGTCTTAACTAATCCATTCGTGGTACTCCACTATTCGATCTTCTAGGAACAGCAGAGCCCATGATATACAAATATTTGAAGAATTTTAGAGGCTAGAACACCCTGGTTGTAGATTTAACTAAATATCTATCTAATTATACCAAATCGAGAAATATCCACTTTGGGAAAGATGACGGATATGGATATGAAGACCCCTTATTTTGATCTAATCCGTCAACCTAGGGATCACGAATAGAAAAGTTATGAGAAAGTACCATGTCTGAGTTTGGAGGATGCCTCTCGTAATCTTTGGTTACATGATTGGTGCACAGCTAACACGGTGTGGTCTTCATACTAAGGTGTAATTACCGTAGTTTGATTTCGAAAATGTGGTCCAAACCAAGTCTATATGTCGAAATTATTTCCTGAAGATCAAACATAACCCAGATGTCCCCCACTTGAATCAAATGCATCATCGTCTATGGTTGTGATGAGGAGGAATTTTCTGCTTTCTCGCCAATTCAGGCCTTTTTCAAGGCATTTCAGTTCCTCAATTGTCCTGAGAATCAACCCACTGATGCCCGTCGATGGGATCCTTGAGGAGCTGGAGAACGACACCAACAAGAAAAAGTTGAAAGACTTGAAAAGGAAGAACAATTCAGGCAGGCCCAAGATTCTCATTCCCAAGTCAGAAGATTCTTTCCTCCAAACTCGCCATGAGCAGAAAGATATGCAAGAGAAGAGTAATGAAGGCTCTAGTGCTAACAACAACAACAACAAAGGTGGGGATGGCAACAACAACGATAATGGCAACAGTAACAGCCGTCGTGGTGATGATCATTTCGAACCTGAGTTTGACGAGGAGTCAAAATGGGATAGGTTTAGAAATATGCTGTTTAAATGCTTTGAAACCTCTAGCATCACTTTAGCCTCATTGTTGGTTCTGGCCGGTGCAGGTTTCTCCTACCACAAATTTTATGGAATCCATGTGATTTCAAAGATGAGTGATGCATTCAATAAGGGTGATGATGCATTTGAACTCACTATGCACAAGAGAACCACTGCAAGAGAAGGTGACTGGATTGAAAGACCGCACCAGAAGCTTCTTGATGACATTATCAACGGGGACATTAGTGGCAGATACTTTCTTGTCACTGGTGAAAAAGGATGTGGAAAGTCGTCAATGATTCTGAACTCAATGAAGAAAATTGATTCCTTCAATTGCTCCTTCATTGATGCACACTCTGACCCGGAGATCTTCAGAATCAGGTTGGGGAAAGCGTTGAATTTTGAGTACCATGAAGACTACATTGGGTCTTTGTTCTCTATTCGGGGTCCAAGAGATACCACCGCAATATTGGACATTGAACGTGCGTTTAACAAGTTGGAGAAGGTGGCAGTTCAGAGAGTCAAGAAGTTTGGAAAACCTCTAGTCTTCATCATCAACAATGCACACTTAATCAAGGATGATGAAGAAGGGGGGAAGCTCGTGGAGCTCTTACAACAAAAGGCAGAGGCATTGAGCGGTGCTGGATTAGTGACTATGATCTTCAATTCTGATGATTATTGGCTCTATGAGAGATTGAAGAAACTTGGCACCAGATTAGAAGTGATTAATGTTCGTGACTTCAACAGATCTGAAGCTGTACAGGCTTTAAAAGTTTCCAGATCAAGATACTATGGCGAAAATATTGATGACAAGGTGGCACATCACGTCTATAACTTGATTGGTGGAAGACCACAACACCTCTCTGAAGTGTCCAAGCACTCAGACCTCCTGCAAGCGTGTCATCGTTTAATTGATCGTGAGAAGACATGGTTTTTAAACCAGTGCGGTTTACTCGGTGCCAATATGGATGATGATGTTAATGAAAGTGGTAAGTTTTCTACTTCTGCAATGTTATTGATGAAAGAGTTCACAGAGATGTATTTAGAGAATCCAGAGTACCATGCGGCCTTTAACCATCAAGACCACAAACTACCCGAGCTGCCACTATGGAGAGCTAGGCAGATCATGACCAGAAACGACTATATCCAAGTCTATGACAATTTGAATATCTTCACCATTGACTCTTCCAACTCATTTGTGAGGGCTGATTCTGTTCCCATGATGCGTGGATTTCTCGAGATCTATAAGCAACCAGGATTTAAAGAATTATTAGAAGATACCATAGAGCGTGTTGGTGATATCGAATCATTGGGAAGAACCAGAGAACTGGTGGCCAAAGACTTGGTTTTGGGGTCCAGCTATAGGGTAAAGAAGGACGGTGATAAGTATGTGGTGAGAATTCACGATCACAAAAGTGCTGAGGATGATGGTGATGATGGTGATGATGAGGATGATGGTGATCCAATAAAGATCCATCCCACAACGCGACAGGGAGAAATGTCCTTTTGGAAAGATAGGTTGAAAGGGTACAAAGAAGTTGAATCAAAAAGACAAGAGTAACGAGGAGATGTTTCCTGGTCTTGATCAAAAAGAAAAATAGACTCCAACATGAAATAGAAAAATTAAGAAACGCGCTTTTAACATGTATCAATCATTCAGTCATAAGACTCTTAAAGGCATCTCTCATACTTTTCAAGAACTGTGTCAAGTCTCTTGAATCATTCAGTTCAGTTAAAATCGTTTCAAGTTTTGTGTTTTCAATAGTTGGATTTGTTCCTTCGACTTTGTACTGCTCCTCACTAACATTCAACAAAAGTGAATACTCCTTGTCTTCATTGGTAATATTGATGAACGTGAACCGCAGAACGTCATCCTGAACACCAGTAATCTTCAATCCCAGGAGCAACTCAAAGGCAACAAGTTCGGGGAAATCTTTTTCTTGGTTTTTCGAAAGACCTTGCTGTATTTGCTGCAACTGTTCTCTCTTTGAACTGACTTGTGCCAATAGCTGATCCACCTGAGACCTCAACGAGACTATTTCGGATTGAAGTGACGACTGGCGGGATGTGAGTTCATTTATGTGAGTGCTAGATTGCGTTGATTGTCTAATTTCATGTGAGAGCAAATTCTGAAGTTGCTCTTCCTTTGTTTGAAGTTGAGCAATGGCGCTTTGAAGTTGTTGTTTCTCCTGTCCCAAAGACACCAGAGTCTGTTGGTGCTGGCTGTGAAGCTGCTGAAGTTGTGCTCTTCTAGTATGGATCCACTGATTGATCGTAGTTTGTGTCGGCTGGAGGTTTAAATTCATCTAGAGAGTTCTGATTCTATCACTTAGCGGCTCTTCTTGTTTTGGCATCAAAGTATTGCCTTTGTCTTCGTGTTTGTTTTTGTTTTTGTTTTTGTTTTCATTTTTCGTTTACAGTTGATGAAAATTAACATTGCCGCTCTCGGACTTCTACTTGAGCCGCCCGACAACCCCGATACATCCCAACACCAACTTCTGACCTAGAAGCAGAGATGTGTCAAAAAATCGCAAACTAAAGAAACAAAACTAAAAAGTACCGTCTTCAAAAGCCATTTGGACGTGGAATAATACTAAATGTCCGCTGATAAAGACGAAGAAGTTGATGATGCGGCAAATCCAGCTAATATGGCTCGGTCTTTTGTTGCAATGTTGACTGGAAATCCGCTACCTACTACGCCTAGTAAGGCATCCCCTACTGATGGCAACAAGGACCAGTCAACTTTTGAAATCAAACAGCAACCACTGGACTCCAGTGCTACCGAACTGGCTGAGCGTCTCTCTAAGCTAGGAATTGAGTGGACAGCCGACTATCCTTGCTGGTTGATGAAGGATGTACTCCTTCAAGGTCATCTCTACCTCAGTGACACTCACCTCACGTTCTTCGCTTTCTTGCCCCATTCTAGCTCGTCAAAGAAGCCAGTAATGACTGGTAATTTGGGAATTGAAGGGGTTAGCACCCTCATTACTCGTTACTACGCGGTGCTACAAGGAAACACTCTTTCGATCTACAATAAGTCTACTGATCTGTATTTCCCGCAACTCACTATTGATCTGGCAACCGTAATTAAAGTCGAAATTATAGGAGAATCCTTTGTTAAGACAGGAACATGGATCAAAATTACTACTGAGAACAAGAGTTATAAATTCCAATGCGATTCAAGGCATGCTGCGCGCTCTTGGCTGGGTCAATTGAGAAAGTGTATATTCATTGCCAGAAACAAGGGTGATGAGGTTATCATCAAGTTCCCCTTGCAGAATATTTTGGAAATTGAGAAGACTGAGCTTTTGGAAGGTAGTGATTCACTCAAGATTGTGGTTGAAGAAGGAGAATATGGCTACGATGATTACTTCTTTATGCTCTTTGACTCTGGAAGCGCCCACCAAAGTATTGATGCTGCTGTTAAAAGGTCAAGAGGTAAGCAATCAGGAGAGGTTCTCAACTCGACTTTCAAAGATAGACCAACTTCAAGTGATGATTGCACTCCCTTGTTGCCATTGAAGAAGGTCTTTGCCAGATCAAGAACATCAACTAGAACTTCATCGGATCTACGAGGTCCAAAAGACAAAGACGTGAAAGAGCCCATCCCTGAACAGACGGCTCAAGAAGATAATTCGAGTGAGAAACAAATGTCCAACGGTGGCCATATTCCACTTCCAGGTGGGAAAAAGATACTCAACATTATCAATCCGGTTACTCCTATTAAGGGTCTGCATAAAAGACTGACTTCGCCAAATCTATCCCCCCAAGATCAACACGAAGAGATCACTCTGGAAGGCCTTCCATCTGAGTCTTTGTCCGATACTGAACTACAGTCTGATGAAACCCCTATGTTCTTCCCACTGTCCAAGTCCCCAACATCGTCCACTTTCTCCAGTATTACGAAGTTACCGAAGACTGTTATTAAAACTGCCACTACTCATCTATGGTCGTCGCAACCACAGCATTACACCTCCCTATCAATTGACAATAATCTGTCTCCAGAAGAGATTGAAGCTGCAAATGGACGTTTTCAAAGATACTTTTCTTTGCCACCAGATGACACTCTGGTTGCCACTTATTACTGCCACCTGCACCATTCGCTTCCAGTGTATGGCAAAGCATATCTTTCAGAGTATCACTTTTGCTTCCGTTCCCTGCTTCCGGGAACGAACACCAAGTTGATTCTTCCTTTAAAGGATATCGAAACTGTCAGAAAAGATACTGGTATCTTGGGCTATCAAGGTTTAACTATTGTCATCCGTGGGTATGAAGAGTTGTTCTTGGAGTTCGGATGGGGAAGTGGTCGTGATGATTGTGAATGGCTCCTTCTTAGAGGAATTGAGGCGAACAATAGCGGTAGTAGTCCAAAACACGAAGACGCCCCTCGTCCAAGTCTCGACCTTGAACATGCAAAGATCCGTTTGATTGAAGATCAGATTTTTAGTGAATCGGGTCTTGATGTCCCCGTTATTATTGAACATCATCCGCTGGTTCAAACAACTGTTCATCCGATTGGGAAGCATTTTGTTCTCTTGACAATTGGATCTAGAGGAGATGTCCAGCCGTTTATCGCACTAGGACTTGGTTTGGTCAAGGAAGGGCATACAGTTAGTATTGCCACTCATCTGGAATTTAAGGAATGGATTGAATCATATGACTTGGGTTTTAGAGAAATTGCGGGTAATCCAACCCAGCTAATGGCTCTGATGGTCGAGCATGGTTCGATGAATGTTGGCATGATCAAGGATGCCAGTTCAAAATTCAGAAGTTGGATTAATGAGCTATTGACAACAAGTTGGGATGCGGTGCAGGATGGTTGTGATGTTTTGATTGAAGCGCCCAGTGCGCTGGGAGGCATTCATATTGCTGAAAAACTAAAAATCCCCTATTTTAGAGCGTTCACAATGCCATGGACTCGTACCAGAGCCTATCCACATTCTTTCATTGTTCCGGATCAGAAGAAGGGTGGCAGTTACAATTATCTGACCCATGTAATTTTCGAGAATGTTTATTGGAAAGGCACAGCATCCCAGGTCAATAAGTTCCGTGTGGAGACTCTTGGTCTACCAAAGACAAGCTTGAGTGCTCTTGGCACAGGAAAGATTCCATTCCTCTATAATGTTTCTCCCTGCGTGATGCCTCCTCCAGTGGACTTCAATAATTGGGTCAAAGTGACTGGTTATTGGTTTCTGGATGAGGGCGACAAGCCTGTCAATCCTGACTTGGTTGCATTCATCAGCAAGGCCAAAAAGGACGGCAAGAAGCTGGTCTACATTGGGTTTGGATCAATTGTTGTCTCCAATTCAAAGGAGTTGACTCAAGCAATTGTCGAGGCTGTTTTAGACTCTGATGTACGTTGTATCTTAAACAAGGGCTGGTCTGAAAGACTAGACGATCCAAGTAAGGGGAAGGTAGAAGTAGCGTTGCCCCCAGAGATTTTTAATGCTGGCTCTGTCCCTCATGATTGGCTGTTCCCACAACTCGATGCTGTCGTGCACCATGGTGGTTCTGGAACTACTGGAGCGGGTTTGAGAGCGGGTTTGCCAACGATCATCAAACCTTTCTTTGGTGATCAGTTTTTCTACGCCATTAGAATTGAGGATATTGGAGCTGGTATTGGTTTGAAGAAGCTAAACAAGAAGTCTTTAAGCGCTGCTCTCAAGGAAGTCACCACTAACTCGCGTATGATCACCAAAGCTAAGAATATTGGTTCCAGAATCCGTGAGGAAAATGGTGTCAAAGTCGCAATTGATGCGATCTACCGTGATTTTGAGTATGCTAAGGAAGTTATGCGCAAGAAGCACGAGTTCAAGGATGAAGAAGACGATATGGAGAAGGTTAAGCTGGTTGTCAATGAGGCGGGTGGCGATTTTGGTAGATGGCTCGAGGATGAATGGTACATGGTTTAAGATTACAATGCTCTATTATATAAGACTCTACCAGTTTGTAACATCTTCAGCTTCACCGAAGACAGATTCTGTGATTTCTGCAACCGGCTCCTCTTCCCAAGCAGTACCTGGACCATTAACAATTTCGGAGCAGTTCTTCTGTAAGAAGTCAATAATCAACTGGTTAATGGCAGCAAATTCTAACAAGAAGGCATCATGGCCCTCTGGAGAATCAATTTTTTCCAAAGTTGAGTTTGGCATGAACTTGGCAATTGTTTCCTGTTCAGAGTAGGTAAACAATCCATCAGAACTGATACCAATAACCAACGCTGGTTGTGTGAGTGTGGACAATACTTCAGCAACTGTGCCTTCTCTTTCTCTGGTGATGTCATGAGTATCCAATTTTCTCGACATGGAGATGTAACAGTTGGCATCAAATCTATCAATGAACTTCTCACCTTGGTAACGTAAGTAACTCTGAGCGGAAAAATAAGTTTGATGCTGTTTTGTGGCTGTAGAGGAAGACGACGTATTGGAATCTTGTGAATGTGATCTTGTTTCATTGTTGTCTGCTTTCAACTTTCTACCACGTTTGTGTCCCTCATTGTGGATAGCCCAGTTCTCTTCTTGTGGTGTTGATGGTTGTCTCTGTTGTTCTTCTAATGTGGTTTTTGCACTCTTCTTGATGAGGTTTGGATTACTTCTTCCAAATCTTTGTTCGAAAGAATTTCTCGATCTATAAGTTAACAAGGCAGACATTCTGGCCGCACCAAGGCCCTGGCTGGGTGGGTCATTCAAATCATAGTAACCATCGAGGTATTTTGGATCTGAATAGATGCACTGACGCTGTGCCTCACTCCAACTAATACACCATGCCGAGTGACATGCGGATGTTGCTAGTGGAATAATATTCTGGACATAATCAGGGCCAAAGAAAGCCCACTCCAGCACAAGCATACCACCCATTGATCCCCCGATTGCAGCTGGGATCTTCTTGACGCCCAATGAGTCCAGAACCAGTTTATGTATTCTTACATCATCCCTGACTGTACACAGAGGAAATTCTGGTCCGTATCTCTTTCCAGTTTGCGGATTTCTAGTCACAGGGCTAGCCGACCCGTATGGGGAACCCAGCGAATTAAAACACACGATGAAGAACTTTGTTGGATCAAAGGCCCTACCTGGCCCCAGGAGTGGTCCCCACCAGTCCGCAATGTCAGCAGATCCAGTGAAGGCGTGGCAAATCACCATACAATTGTCACCAGACTCGTTGAGATTCCCCCAGGTTTTATAGGCTACAGGCACTTCTTCTAGGACATGGCCTGTTTCCAGTTCAAACTGGGGAATTATTGCGATGTTCTGTTTGTTGACAAGCTTGGAGAATGGATTTTCTGGTTGTTCGTGTATGGTTTTATATGGCATCTAAATTCTATTGTGACAGTGGATGATGAGGGGGAACAGAAAGATAAATATTTTGATGAATCATCCATCGTATATACTATCAGCAAAAGCAAAATGTGGCATTTCACGTGACCACTGAGATTGTATTACATAATTGACATCATTAGTAACCGTGGAAAAATGGCAGGATTTTCAGTGATAATTTTTCTGACCGATGAGCCTCGTACAAGCAACATTACCATCTCTACACCCAGATCATGAGCGACGGAAAGATCAACAAGAACGAGATCGAGAAGCGTAACAGTGAGAATTATGCCAAAAGACAGGCATATCGCCAACAGCAGGAGACGCTTCGTAAAAACCTGAAACATGTTAAGATTGACGACTCGGCCAAAACGACAGAGATTGAACTCCCAAGAAAGAGATTCTACAGACAAAGAGCTCATTCAAACCCGTTTTCAGACCATCAACTGGAGTACCCTGAATCTCCTGATCAGATGGACTGGACAAAGTTTTACCCTCACTTTGTTGACGAGACAACTGGAGAACTTACGAAGAAAGTTACAATTGCAGACATCGGTTGTGGCTTTGGTGGTCTGTTAGTAGACCTATCTCCAGCTTTCCCGGACAATCTCATTCTTGGTATGGAGATCAGAGTGCAAGTTACTAACTATGTTGAAGACCGTATCATTGCACTTAGACAACAAAACATTGATCAGAATGGCTACCAGAACATCAATGTGCTCAGAGGAAATGCTATGAAGTTTCTACCAAATTTCTTTCATAAGTCACAACTTGAGAAAATGTTCTTTTGTTTCCCAGACCCACATTTCAAGCAAAGAAAACATAAGGCTAGAATTATCACCAACACCTTGTTAAGTGAGTATGCCTATGTGTTGAAAGAAGGTGGTATCATCTACACTATTACTGATGTGTTGGATCTACACGAATGGATGGTGAAGCATCTAGATGAACATCCATTATTTGAAAGAGTAGGCGATGAATTTGAAGCACAGGATCCATGTGTCAAAATAATGAGAGAGAGTACGGAGGAGGGTAAAAAAGTTGCCAGAAACAAGGGGTCCAAATATATCAAAGTGTACCGAAGACTACCGAATCCTTGAGAATGACTTGATTTCGTGTAATACGTGTGATGTACCAATTGTTGTGTATATATAATTCAAGAACGGTAAATCAAACTCTATCGGAATGCACACTTTCTTGATCTGACTCTACCGCACCTTCGTTAGTGCTTCCGTTTCCTTTCTTAAATACCTTACCCATAAACGAACCAACTGTGGCACTTCCGCGCCTCAACGATCCACTCAAACTCTTTTGGTCATTCTTAAACTTGACAATCTCATGGAATTCGGGTGGCTCGACACTGTAGTTGGAGGCATTTGACGCACTAGCATTCTTTTGTGGCTGAAACTGGTTCAATTGAGTTCTAAATGAAATCTCAGATCTCTGCTTCTGTATAAATGGCTGACTTCCCATTGTCGTGTCAGAAGGCTGGAACAAAGCTTGCTGTCTCGCTACTGCCGCACCACTTAGGTTTTGCTGTGTACCCCCGTTAGCGGTTTCGTCATCATCGTCAACAATTGGCTGATACGACGAGCCAGAAAAGCTGAAGGTTGATGATCTATCATCAAAAATAGAATCCATGTCTTCTAATGAAACGCCTGCAGTTTCAGGATAAAGGTAGTAGACGACAAAGAAAGAAATGAAACAAGAAGTGGAGTGAATCAGATAAAGTCTCCATGTGATCAATTCTTGCAAAATAGGAGTCATTTCACCAACTAACCAGTTAAAAAACCAGTTTGACGCTGTAGAAAGAGACGTGACTTTGGATCTCACAGACAAAGGTGCTATCTCCGCAGGGTATAGCCAAGGGATTGGTCCAAAGGAGTAACCAAAGGCTGCATTAAAAATAATGACCAAGATGACAACCAAGTGTCTCGTTCTCTCTGTATTGAGATAAAGAGCATATGAGATTGAGGTTAAAGCAACACCCATAACCATTCCACCTGAAAGCAGGATTGGTCTTCTACCCCATTTATCAACCAGGATCCATGGAGGGATTGTTGATGCAACATAGAAAAGAGAATTGATACCGGTCATTAAAAGAGCATCTCTCCCTTTCCAGCCTGCCTGTTCGAACACCAATGGAGCATAATATGAAATCACATTAATACCGTTCATTTGGGCAAATGCTTGGGCAGACATGGCAATAAATACTCTCTTCTTGTATCTCTTAAACATGTACTTGTAGGAACTTTCCCCTTCTAAGCGATGGAGAACAACTGTCTCTTTGATATCTCTGAACTCATTGCGAGCTCTTTCATCTTGGACATCACCCTTTGAAGTTAGATCTGCAATGACAACAATCCCTTCCGCATCATGGTCCTTGGATAGAAGCCATCTAGGGGATTCGACAATGACGTAGGAACCAAGAAACAAAGCAATAGCAAGAAAACTTTGAATCGATAAGGGTAGTCTCCACGCCAAATTAGACTTTATTGTGTAACAAAAATAGTCAGTCCATACAGATGCAGAGTAGCCAATGATGTTTCCCGTAAACTCGACGCAAGCCAAGAGGCCACGCTTATGAGAAGGAGAAATCTCAGACTGGTAAACCGGAACAATCTGCGTAAGGATACCTATTCCTAGACCTGAAATGAATCTCGCAATTGTGAGCACCGTGAAGTTGAAGGCAAGTGTCTGGAGCGCACCGCCTACGGCAAAAAGTATAGCACCGTACCTGATTGCTCGACGTCTCCCAATCTTATCTGAGACCTTGCCCGACAACAGCGAGGAGATGAGTGCACCTATCTCTAAAATTGCAACCATTGTACCTACCTGAGTACTATTTGGAGAGTTAAAGTACTCTTTAAAGTGTGTATTGGTCAGAAGACCGGACATCACCCCCTGCTCGTAGCCAAACAAGAGGACACCCAGTGACACAAAGACCGTTGTGAAATAAAGCAGAGGCTTGCCGACCAGCGGTGATGCTTTCAGCTGCAGCTGTTGGTATTCAAGATCTGACATTGCAGCTGGTTTAGGAAAAGCTCGAATCGTAAACAGAATATGAGGCTTGTTTCTTTGACGGTGAGCCTTTTTTTGTTTATGTGTCGCCTGTCTTCTAAGCAATTACGTCATAGAACCGCTGTTCAAAAAGCCGGGTAACTACTACCTGTCAATACTCCGATACATACTACATAAAAGACTTGTAAAGACTTCAAATGTTAAAAAGGACAACACATGTATAGCAGCATACTCATCTACCAATGAACTAATCTCAAGCAGTAGCATTAAACTCGCCTTCTTCTAGTTTGGTTAACTCCAAAGGTTTACCAGTAATTCTGAAGTAGATGTCCTTGACATCCTCAGTAACACTCTCAAAGTGAGAAGAAGCGTCGTACGACTTCGAAATATAGACATTGTCACTAGAACCATCACTTATTGGTTCAAAAAGTTCAGATAAACCCATAAATGTGTTTTGGAAGTTCTGAATTCCAAGCAGCTTAAAAGCAGATTGCAATTGCGCGTGTGGTGGTTGATCACCTTCAATCACAGTGGAAACAATAGCAACAGCTTTGCCTTGTGGTGCAACCTTGTGGTCCCCGCCAATCAATGCAATATAGATATCATTAGCTCTATTAATCTCCTTACCTGGGATGATGATCTGACCAGATTTCTCGCCCGCCTTGAATGGCAACTGATCCAGGATAGAAATTGTACGGATAACTTGTTTTGTCTTGGAAACTCTATCTGGAAAGTAAGTTGGATCAGCAATGACAATTGGGGCCTTTGCAGTATGGATCTCCCCATCTAGTTCAATCTTGACACCTGAAACCTTGTTCTCCTCACCATAAAGAACCTCTTTGACAGCTGTGCCCAGCATGAAGGTACCTCCATGAATTGCACTCAGACGTGAGAACCCCTGCGGCAACTCACCAAGACCATAGAGTGGGTACAAGTATGGGGACTTGCCATATCTTGCAACCGATTGCACATAAAGAATAATTCTCTCAATGGCAGTTCTAGCAGGCTGTGTCAAATAATCATCATTGTCGTACAAAGCCATAGCGTGACCAATAAAGTTCTTCGTACCTTCTTCCAGGCCAAACTTGTTGTAAACAGCATCAGTAGTATCAACATCTAAGTTGAGGCCTTTGTGGGTAGACGGCTCCTCTTCCCTGTAGTTGGCGACGAACTGCATGAAGTTCTTCAAGCGTCTCTTCTCAAACAAACCAATCAAACCGGAAGTAACAGCTTCGTACTCTGTAGCAGGCACCTTGGAAATCTTACCATAACGATAGACATAAGACCCTTCAATCTGTTTGAACTCTACGTATCTGGTCACGTTGGTGTGCACCAAAATGTTGGTTAACTCACCATTCGCCATCAAAAACTTTGGAATCAAGTCAACGCACCAATCTCTGTTACGCCCAAGTGACTCATCAGGTTTGCTCTGTGGTTTAAATTTCTGATATAACTGCTCCAAGTTCAATGAAGCTGATTCACCACCATAGTAATCTTGTCTGTCAATATGGAGCACCTTCTTGCCTTCCACAGAAAGAAGACCAGAAAGCACACACTCAGTTAGTCCTGTGATTTATTAGTACAAATCCTTTAGTCCAAAAAGGTGTAACGTATACACACCTGTCCCAAGTACAATAACGTCGTATTCTTCATCCATTTTGATTCTAAATTGTTGACCTTGGGTTGTTGTTCGGTCGTTGAATTGTTTTTCGCTGATACACCGATATTTTTAGGTGCTGGGGTGTGTTGACAAAAATTAAGACATTATCTGAGATAACGGGACTCTTACATATATACAAATACAAAAACTTGAATAAATAATTGTTTATTAACTGAAATGTTTATAATTCCATTCATAGCAGCAAAATAAAAATAAAAATCCATAACTGTTCCATTACTTCACGTATTCAACGTTGTCCTTTGCCCATTTGACACCTTCAATGGCCTCTTCGTGAGTCCAACCGTGCTTAACCTTCAAATGTCTACTTAGTGCGTCGCAACGGGAAAAGGTCTTCTTGCTTAAACCGCCAGCAAGCTTGTTACATGCGAGACAACGGAAGATCTTCTTGCGAGGAGCATGGATAGTCTCTTGGTGACGGATCAGGTCATAGGGACGTGAAAACTGTTTGAGACACTCCTCTCCTGTAGTTGGGTTGATGATGTGGCACTGGTGGATAGCCTCACTGTTGGAGACATTGGAAGTATCCGCAGACACTGACTGTCTTCTGGTGGATATGAGTTTCTTACGTGGTTGCAAGAACGGCTGTGGCTGGAAACTTGGTTTCAAATCAATGTCCGAATCCAAGATCGAACTGTTGGATGAATAGTTCACCTCGTCATTCTCCTCATCAGAACTCACCAAGCTCATCTTATCAACATCGGACTCAATGTCCAAGGAGTTCGTTCCAGCAGCACCCGACTCCTCATGCGGTTCCTCATGCGGTCCCGCAGGCAGGTCGCCGAACGACAAATGTGGCTTATCTAGCAATATAGAGCTATCTAAGTAACCATAACTAGAAGGCTCGGTAGTGTTATTCAAGTCAAAGTCTTCGTCATCATCGTCATAGTCACTCAGTTCTTCATCCTCGATGTCCTCGGGTATCATATTTGGTGACATTGCTGTAGGGAGCACAACAAACTTATCATCATCCTCGTAAAAGTAATCCAGTGTAAGATCCTCGTTAAACTTCAGTAGCTTGGTCGGAGGCTGTTCCTGCTCAATAAACGTCTGCGGGCTATATCTAGGGGTCTGTTGTTGAAAGAAGGATGATGGGTTCGTCGTTGTCAAGGTTGGATCTGCAAACTCGTTGAATATCTGAGCAACAGGAGCAACGGTGGTAGCTTGCTCTGGAACATCGTAGTACCGGTCATTTGAAATAGTTTTAGATAGCTGAGTTGAATCCAGTTCCGGGATTGTCAGAAACTCCTCAGAATTCAAGGCACTTGTGTTGCGAAACAGCTTCTGTTGTAAAGTTGGAGAGTAGTGCATTCTGTTTGACAAAAGTTGATCCTCCATTGCATCAGTCAGCGTTCTGCGAAGAGGCGGAAAAGCAGTAAGAGAAGACATTTGTTCTTCTAGTAGGTTTGATTGTTGTTTATCCTGTTGGTGACTCAAGGTGATAATGTTAATGTAAGGGTTGAGATTTGTAATCTATCTCTTACACCCTTTTGAATGTGTGCGGTGCGTGAAAGGCTCTGATGAGAAAAACTTTTGTAGTTCTTCGATAAAAAGGCCAGTTAAATTCGTTTCTGTGTCCTCTTAAATGAAAGTGACACGAAGATTGCTTCTGTTAAAGGGGGTTGTTTTTTAACTTAAAGGTATAGAATTACAAATTTTTGATCCTTTTTCAGCCCTTATTTCCTCTGGTAAGGACACGGATTTCATCCGGGTAACACTTATTACTATGACTAATTCCCGATATGGATAAATTAACACCCCGAACATTCTAGAAGGTAGACCAGCAAATTAGTAATTAAGTTCACATTGTCAAATGAGAATCTAGATGGTTCAGGTCTTAACTTTATTATACCTTGCTACTAATTTAACTCATTGCATAAAACCATACCAATGATATATACGTGATTTTATGAATTATCATAAAGATTAAATATAGTTTTTGATTAGTGCTAAGCCTATATTGCATTAAATAGTTCTTTGAAGATATTCCAACAAATTATCCGATATCCGACGGTATGATTACATAATGATTATATAATTTGATAATTGAAAGATAAGCCACCTCCTGAATGAATATTACCATCATCATCATCATCATAGGTATAGCATTCAAATTAATCAATTACTTTGCATTCATGCAAATTGTAGGGAAGCCATGGCTCTATCTATATAAAAAATATTTTGTAATAGCAGAAACCCTGTAGTAACATCGTGGCTATCTGCGGTTCACATCATTTTGGTCCAGTTGAGAAGAAAGATGCTGCGGAGAATTAATGATGTTTAAACTATGACTAACTAACCCTGGAAGCCCCACTCCTATATTTTCGATGATCATGAAGTTAATATAGAAGTTGGGGAGTTTGAGCGGCCTCCTCCTGAAAGCGTAATTGACGTTGATAATTAACAGTTTAGTTTGTGGGGATACCACCACACCTACATCTCAGGAATAAGCTATCTGCCATTGTTTCAAAAATCCCACAAACCAATCAAACTACATGTAAATGAATCTCTCAATGACTTGCATCGCATTACACTAATATACAAAACCAAAAACCCCCAAACCTAATACCCATAAAAAACAGCCTAGTTACCGAAACCATACAAGGTACGACCTTGTCTCTTCAAGGCGTAAACAACATCCAAAGAGGTGACAGTCTTTCTCTTAGCGTGTTCAGTGTAGGTAACAGCGTCTCTAATGACATTCTCCAAGAATGACTTCAAGACACCTCTGACTTCTTCGTAAATCAAGGCTGAGATACGCTTGACACCACCTCTTCTAGCCAATCTTCTGATAGCTGGCTTTGTGATACCTTGAATGTTATCTCTCAAAATCTTTCTGTGACGCTTAGCACCACCTTTACCCAAACCTTTACCACCTTTACCTCTACCGGACATTGTTATTAATTTTTTTGTTGATGTTCTTTTTAGATAAGACGCTGTTTGAAAGGTGGGAGGAAGGAGTGTTTTAAATAGAAAACTGCGGTTAATACGGGGTGGCGAAAAAAAACGAGGGCCAGAAATTACACACTGTTCTGAAATGTAGTGTTAGTATGGTCAGGTTGTCTTTTCGCGGAGATGGAGGCTAGACAGGATATTACACATCTGCGCGTAAATAAGAGAACCTGGTATGAAAATTACATTTACGCGTAAATTTGAAAACAAAACAAACATGGTGGGTATTACGTTCCGAAAATTACGCAGTACACGTGGACTTTTCAGCACACTGCCACAACCTGGCTCTATAAATGACCTCATGGCTGAAACAACAGCGCGAATTATAAAAAAAGAGCAATTTGCCACTTTTCAAGACATTTTGAAAATTTGACTTGTTACACTCACAAAGTCATCAAACACAATGGCCAGAACTAAACAAACAGCAAGAAAGTCCACTGGTGGTAAGGCCCCAAGAAAGCAACTTGCTTCCAAGGCTGCCAGAAAGTCCGCTCCATCTACTGGTGGTGTCAAGAAGCCACACAGATATAAACCAGGTACTGTTGCCTTGAGAGAAATTAGAAGATTCCAAAAGTCCACTGAATTGTTGATCAGAAAGTTGCCATTCCAAAGATTGGTTCGTGAAATTGCTCAAGACTTCAAGACTGATTTGAGATTCCAATCTTCTGCTATCGGTGCTTTGCAAGAGTCCGTTGAAGCTTACTTGGTTTCTCTATTTGAAGACACCAACTTGGCTGCTATTCACGCCAAGCGTGTTACCATCCAAAAAAAGGATATCCAATTGGCTAGAAGATTGAGAGGTGAGAGATCTTAGGTTACTTTTCAAGGTGTATTACGGTTATTGGTTGGGTTATGGTTTAATGTATATTATGTTATTGATGTGATTTCTAAGTAACTTGTTGTAGTGGCCTGTCAGTAAAGTAAAACAGCGAAATCGAAAGTGTCTTTCTATGGTAATGTTGATGCGCACTGATAGGCCTTAATCTATACGCAATAAATGTCATCAGGTATAATTTTGTTCTATTTCATTGTTGATGTTTCCCCTTTGTGGTTTCAATAAAATTTCTTGATAAGATAACCACCTAAATCTTGTTGGCAAATATATCATAGCCCCAAAAGTTTTAATCCGGAACCCTTTCACAATCCGATATTACCGTTACAATAATAAGCTTCAATCGTTCTCACGTCTCTCTCCATCTGCCAGGGTTCCAACCTTCTCCTTTCAGTATTTCTAAACTCTTTTGCGTTTGTTTTCCCAAAAGAGAAAAAAGATCCACACCCCCAAATTAGAGCTACATGGACTTTACTATTTAAATATCTCTTAATACTGCCTTTTGTTGAAGGGACCATGTAGAGGGATGCCAAAGAACAATGGCTGTTATTTTAACATTACTTGAGAATCCACTGATCTTGGTGATTTTTGTCATAGTGGCTGGAGGATCTGCCTTTAAATATTACCAATCACAAAAGAAATGGTACTCTCAAATTACTACCAAGACGCCAGTACCACCAGAAAAGGCTAACAACAAGCATAGAAAGTTTGGTCAATGGATCCCTGAGTCGTATGTGTTTCCAAAGCCTGAACCCTTCCCAGACTGGGACCTGAACGAGACTATGCCAATGCCATACCGTGCTTTCAAGCACAAGTACAATGTTACAATGGGTATCAGAAACATGCCCAAGGAGGACTGGATCCAACTAGATAACGAATGGCTAAAGTACCACCAAATGAAGCAGGAGAGATTGAACAGCGAACTGAAGGATCAATTGTACGGAACCTTTCCTGAAGCGAAGTCAGCTGCTCTAGAGCTTTTACACGAGTTGAGAGAGTATCTTCCAGCAAGATACCCAAGTTTGTTCCAAAAGACACAAAAGGGTATCAAGATATTGGCTACAGATGAAGAATTTGATCTAGAGGATCTGAAAGAGGATCCAATGTGGTATATTACCCAGTTGATCCAAGATGATATTGCCATTATGGTTGAAGATGACAAGGGTGAGTATTTCTTGAAGAGTGGTGCCATCTTACTTGCTGGGTTCTGGAGATTCAAGGACAAAGCTAATATGTCACTCAACGAAATTCATTTCTCGGGTGATGTGCCAAAGTACAAGACCCATTTACAGAAGGGCATGGAAAAGTTCTTCCAGAGACTGTCTACTGACGCTCCAGTTGTGAGAAATAATTACTTTTTGCAGACCGACAATCACCTCGACTGGTCTGTATCTATCGGTAAAGAGACTGAGGAGAAGGTTGGCTGGTACACTGCTCCTGCTGCTACTAATATTGACCAAATTTGGTATCGTTCTGAGAGACAAAGTTTGAGAAGGTTGCCTATATCTGGTGGTGTTGTCTTCACCATCAGAACGTACTTCCTACCAATCACAGAGCTATGTAAAGAGCCATTTATTCCATTGAGACTGTTGAACGGTATCGAGAGTTGGGATGACGATGTAAAGGAGTACAAAGGCTATTCTGTCTTCAAAGATGTGGTGATACCATATTTGCAGGAGAGAGCTAGAGAACAAGAGTTGGAAGGGTACACTAGAGAAGCTGAAAAGGCACAGTTTCCATGGTAGTAATATTTGAATTATGACGATGTATATATGTGCTAGATGTAATATCTTTATGCTGGAGGTAAGAATGCTGCAAAAAGAGCACATTGTATCAAATTCCATGTAATCATCCAAGTGACCAACAGCTGTCCTCTCTTTCTTTCAATCAACGAACTCAAGTACCAGAATTGTAGGGGCATGAACGTACTGATCCTTAAAACGATCTGCGTGTTCATGACGAGGATTGCAAGGATGCAGAACACAAAGTTGAGAAGGACCAAACTAGTTAATGTCTTAAAGTTTGCAAAGTAAGCTCCACTCTTTAATAATAAAAACAATTGCGGTATGGAAATGACAAAGTTTGGTATATTGTTAGGAGTCCAGTAGCTCAGGAAACCGTTGTTCCAGTACTTGCCCTGAGCATAAGTGAATAACGATGGTACTGTGTTCTGACACCATGGTCTAGGATTGTCAACCATGCAAAACTCAAGGTATGGAAGGTAATTATAGTACAAAATACTCAAGCCAAAAAGGATACCTGAAAGCAACGATCTCTTCTTACCAGAGGTAACGAAATCAAAAAGGTAAATGAATCCTAACAGGACTGAATTTGATCTTGTCCAAAAGGCAATCGAAAATGGGACTGATGTAGCAACATAGAGCGTAGCACAACCCTTTAGATTTGCAACTTCTAACAAGTAGAGCCCAATAAACGTCATAAGTGTGTTACAGTTCTCAGAATAAGGAGCTGTTCCAAAAACACCAATCACACTCAGGAGGTACACAACTGATGATCTGAATGCAGTCTTGTCGTCAAAATCACGAATTTTGAGTAGCGTGTACTCATACAGCACAAAACTGCTCAACAGTTGGCTCAGATTTGACACGACTATTGCTATAAGAAAACGAGACAGGTACTGATCAGGTAAGGATCGTATAAGACGCCACCATAAAGGGCTAAATACCCACTCATGTTCAAAGGATGGACCATTGGTGAAAAGACGAGCGAAATAGACCGCATCCCAGTGTCGCAGCTTGTTTACCACTTGTGATGTGTTTTGAAGGGAGTAAATGGCAGAAGAAAGGTCAAAAGTTGTTGGAGTCAGCCATAAGATGGCGAAATGTGCACATTTCACAGCTAGGAACACCCCCACAAGTTGCAAATAATTGGATGCCCTGTTGTTTAAAGGCATTCTTTTTGATAGATCTCTGTATACTCTTGTTCAACTCTTTTTTTTTTTTTTGTCATGATTTTGACAGAGTTCTCGGTGATACTCGGCTATAAGCTGGCGGCTGTGGGGCTGCTAGCAAAGAAAAACATGAATCAAAATAAAAGTGAGAGTGCCCAAAAGACCAATTAATACTCAAAAAGACTTAAACATCTTAACTTCAAATGCCAACTCTCGAACTTCAGTTTGCTAAAAGAGACTGGTGCTACGGCTACAACTGCACAAGCACATGGAACTGGGCCCGTTGGGTGCTCTTTGTGCTCTTTGTGCTTGGCCTTATTCTCCTTGTGTTGAGTGCTATCCGCATTAATAAGCGCAGAGGCATGGAGGGCAGACAGCCAATTGTGGGGACTGCGTGGATGACACCTCCAAGTTACTTGCAGTCACAAACACAGAACCCACCATATGTGCCCCAGTACTCAGCAGAGACCAACGATAATGACATGGGCTACTATGATGGCCAGGGAAACTTCCACGCAAACCCGAAGATGAGAGAAGCTTTTGCTAACAATCCAGTGCATCTGAACAACCTAGTACCGGATTCCACGGGACAGCAGAGTCATAGAACGGGAGAGAACGAGAATGTGGATTTCCAGAGGGACTTTTCTCGTTATTATGGCAACACCGCTACTCCTACCATCCCACAAGCCTCACCATTACCGCCTGCGTTTTCTGCGTCCTCACCTGAAGCAAATGGTTCACCGTCACAAGCTACAGAGGAGTTTCAGCCTCCACAGGATCCTCCCCCAGCACATCTCAAATAGTTGCGATATTTTTCTTGTTTTTTATAGAGGCGGCTTTTAATGTTTACGATTAGTACCCAGAAAATCTATAAATTTGTAATGTACATATAGAAATAATGAAGAAGCGTCATTAGAGGGCCTCGACTCCACCAATATTGATGGCCTTAATGACAGTGTAATCGTCAATACCATATAGAGAACCTTCTCTACCGAAACCGGACTCTTTGACACCACCAAATGGCAAAGAAGCATCAGTAAATACACCAACATTGCAACTAACCATGCCGCTTTCCAAAGCCTCGGCAACGGAGTAAATTGTGTTAATGTTGGAGGAGAAGACGTATGATGCAAGACCAACGTTGACATCATTGGCCCACCCAACTACTTGCTTGGCATTGTCAAATGGAATAATAACACCCAATGGACCAAAAGTCTCTTCAGCAATGACCTTGGAGTCGATTGAGACATGGGAAAGCACAGTTGGTTCGTAGAAGTGCTTTCCTAGGTCTGGTCTTCTACCTCCTGGCAGTAAAACAGTGGCCCCTTTAGAAACGGCGTCTTGAACATGGTCCTCAACTTTGGCCAATGCGTTCTCATTGATCAAAGAGCCGTGAGTGGTGCCTTCAGCTAAACCGTGGCCAATCTTGAACTGCTTTACTTTGTCGACAAACTTTCGAGAAAATTCATCAAGGACACCACGTTGAACGTAGATTCTGTTAGCGCAGACACATGTCTGACCCAGACCTCTAAACTTGGAAGCCAGAGATTGGTCAACCGCGTTGTCAATATCAGCATCGTCAAAAACAATTATTGGGGCATTACCACCCAGTTCAAATGAGAGTTTCTTTAAAGTGGAAGCACTTTGTTCCATCAAGATCTTACCAACATTGGTAGAGCCTGTGAAGGTCAACTTCTTGATCTTTGGAGATTTACAAATCTTCAGTCCAAAAGCTGGGGTCTGGGTATGAGATAGGACAATGTTGACAGAGCCCTTTGGGAAACCAGCTTTCTCTGCAAGATAACAAAGCGCAAGAGCAGATAGCGGCGTCTGACTGTCTGGCTTGATGACAATTGTACAGCCTGCAGCGAGCGCAGCAGCAGCCTTTCTGGTGATCATAGCACTAGGGAAGTTCCATGGGGTGATGATACCAACAACACCGACTGGCTGCTTCAATGTGAAGACTCTGTTAGTTGGGTTGGATGGTTGGATAGTATGGCCGTAGATTCTTGGAGCCTCTTCAGCAAACCACTCGAAGTATGACGCCGCGTACTTGACCTCTCCAAGGGCTTCGGCAAAGGCCTTACCATTCTCCCAGGTGATGATCTTTGCTAGATCGTTCTGGTTCTCCACCATCAAATTGTATAAGTTTCTTAGCCAGCCAGCTCTCGCTCTTGGGGTTGTCTTTTTGTATGATTGGAAGGCATCGTAAGCAGCATCGATGGCCAGGTCTACAGCAGCTAGTTCCTGGTCTGGTAGCTCAGCAATCACCTTGAGGTTAGCTGGGTCTGTCACTTGGAAAGTCTGTGGAGCGGAGGTGATCCATTCGCCATTGATGAAGGCACCGTTTCTGATGAGTTCTGGGTTGTCAAAAGTAGGAGTGACCATTGTATGCTTGTAGTATGGAAAGTAAACCAGAGGAGCCGTTGAAGTTGCGATCCGTGGGCCCTTTTATAGCCAACCCATCTCCACAGAAAACAGTTGACAAAAGCCGCGCGGTGTTTTGCCTAAAAGAGACGAGACCAATCGCGGCCTGCTTTTGTTTACCTGAGAGATTTCGCGAGTGCCTTCTGCTTTTGGCACATTATTTAATGGAATTCTCTTTCTCATTCTCATCTACAATGGACTTTTACAAAAACTTCCCTGATTCTGCAATAAATCTAGATGAGTCTTTCGAGGGGATTCTTAGCGAGCTTTCTGAAGCAGGTGTCACCTGTATGGAGCTTCTCGCATCTGCGCCCATCGAAGTTGCTAACAGGCACCACTTGAATCTCAATAAGGTTCTCAGGCTTCTACATTTCCTCAAGAAAGAGCAGGTTGCACAGTTTGAGCCCCAAACTAAGTCACTCAATGACATTCATGACGAATATATTTCCACTGGAGATGCGAAACTAGATGATGCGCTAGGAGGAGGTATTTACACAAGACAACTAACCGAAGTATTCGGCGAATCAGCCACAGGAAAATCACAATTTGTCATGCAGCTAACTAGATCCGTAGGATCTAACGCTAAGTCTGTCTTGATATCTACCGAAGGGTTCACAGAGACGAAGCGATTGGTGGAAATCAATCCAGACTTGGATGGTGTTCTGACTATAAACTGCACTGATATGGAGGTTCAGGACCACATTTTCACAGTACAGCTTCCAAGGCTCTTAGCCTCCCAGAATGTTAGATTGGTAGTTATCGATTCCATTTCACATCATCTTCGAGTAGAGTTTGAAAATGATTATAAGAAGTTGAGACAGAAGCTGATAGAAACTACTCTCAATCTTTTGAATTTAAGTATTTCTTACAACTTCGCGCTGGTTGTTGTTAATCAGGTGAGTGAGAGGCCGCTAAAGCCCATCCTGGACACAGATTACAAGAAGTTGAATGTTGACTACCAAATTGGGTGGTTGAACGGTTGGAAGAGGTCAGATATTCTTCGACAGCAGTCTTGCGATGGGACAATAGGAGATGAACACCAGGGAAACACCAAAATATCTACACTTGGTCTAAATTGGGAACAGTTTGTGGATGTAAAAATCCTATTGTTGAAAAAGTATAAAGTTCACGAGGATTACCGGGATGGTAATTCTAAAAGAGTAGAGTTGAGTCAAGAATTGAAAGACCAAAATGGGCCAGCAGCTGGATATTGGGTTTTAAAAAGGTACTTCAAACTGGTTTATTCCAACAGACGAATTGGATCAGAAAAAATTGAATTTAAGATTGATCAAGAAGGAATCTCAACCACATGATCTCTTTCAGACCTTTAGTTCCAGTTGACCAACAACGGTGGTGTCTTCTTCATCTCCACCTGCACTTGGGTAGCCATTCTCCATCTCATCATCTTCATCATCTTCAAATACATCCTGATAGTTCTTCTCATCTTCAGAATTGTAAGTCAGGTCATATTCTTCTTCATCCAAGTCATTGTCAATGGTTAACCGTCTTCTCTTATCTGTGCCTATGCTCTGATAATTTGATTGTTGGTAAGGATAAAGTTTAGGGGATTGTATTCTCGATCCATTCATGTAAAGGAATCCGACTCTCTTCTTTTTCTTATTGAAGACAAACCACTTATACTGCCAAAGTGAGGAGGAAGAATTGTTACCTTCAAAATCTTCAAAAAATGAGTCGTCATTGATTAAAAGCTCATAACAGACAGCATTCTTCAAATCCAACTGCTCATCTAACAAGTCCCAAATAAATTGCATATCGTCGTAATGCTTTCCCAACGACATGAGGGTGTTTTCAAACTTGCTTTTCAACGCGCTAAATGTTATCTTGAGAAAGTTGGAAGGTTGAAGGGAAGAGAAATCATTATCAGGATAAGTTGAATTGAGAATTCCAATAAGATATGCAAAAGTTCTTCTGCTGGTTGTCTCATTAAGTGGGCCAAATGGAGTTTCATTGTCAAAAGAAGATGTGGAATTTTGATGTTGGTCAGTGTTTCTGGACGAAAAATGTGGGTAGTCCGTACTAAACCGTCTCTTCGCGACAAGGAATTCGTTATTAGGAGATATTACCTCATGGTTATCATTGTCACCGTCTTCTTTAGCGCTGGACTCAATTAACGCGTCAAACTGCTTGTCAATGGTCTTGTACAGCTTTCTGTCTGCACCTACAGCTTTCGTTGCAAAGAGGTCACAGCCGCCCTGCACCTGGCAGTCGGACGTCTGGAAGTTCAGGAATTGGTTGATGAGCTCAATATCAGACTCGTCGAGGAACTTCATCAGTAGAACTTGTGAGGGTCAAGGGCTATGAATCTGTAGTTTGTGTTGATGGATTTTAGTTTTCTGAATTCGACCGCCCGCCTCTTGGTAAGGGCACACTTCATGCTGGATTGAGTCAAGATTGATTGGTGTGCTGACGTCAGCGTGCGGGCTTAGCAACTTGTCAAAAACAGCAATCCAGGTACGGCGGTAGATTCTACTTCTCATCCTGAAATTCAGATTTCAGGTATAAATACTGACAGGGATTCAGAATTGCAGTTGACAGTCGATAGGACACCATTCGTTGAACGCGTAAAAGAGATGTCTGAATCTGACGGCACCTCATCGTCTACTAGTGCGTTCGTTTCCACCTTGATCCTGTATGGGATCATTGGTGGTGCAATGTACATTGCGTTTTCGGTTTTGAGACCAAAACAACCGCAAGTTTACCAGCCAAAAAGTATGGAACTGGCCACCGTGCCAGAACCAGATAGACCACCGCCTGTCTCTAAGGGCGTCAGCTCCTGGATTTCGGATTTATGGTGTCGTAACCGTACATTTTTGATTCAGTACATTGGAATTGATGGATACTTATACACCAGATACATTGGCATATTTGCGATGGTTTCTGTGGTTGGATGTGTTATCCTGTTCCCAATCCTGCTTCCTGTAAACGCCACCAATGGTCTAAGTCTAGATGGATTTGAGATTTTGTCATTTGCAAATGTCACCAATAAGAACAGATTTTATGCTCATGTATTTCTATCCTGGATTTTCTTTGGTGGAATCATTTGGGTTATTTACAAAGAGTTGGTTTTCTACATCTCACTCAGACACTCTTTCCAGACCACACCTCTTTATGATGGCTTGTTGTCATCAAGAACTGTTCTCGTCACCGATATCGCGGAAAATTTTAAGTCGGAGTCCGAGATTAGACGTGAATATCCCCTAGCCAATAGAGTTTGGTATGCCAGAGATTATAAAGAACTTTCTAAGTTAGTGAAGGAGCGCACTAAGCTTTCTAACAAGCTTGAAGGAGCTTTGAACGGTATTGTTAAGAAATCTGTGAAGTACAAGAGGAAATTGAATAAAAAGGGCGAGCCAATTCCAGACAGTCCAAAGGAACTAATCCAGAAGGAGCCTACCCACAGACTGGGAAAAATTCCTTTCGTGGGTGAGAAGGTTAATACTGTTGATTATGCCCTAAAGAAGCTGCCTGAGCTTACCAGTGATATTGAACCTCTTCAAGCTAATCCTGAATCACAAAAACAAGTTGGATCTGTTTTCTTGGAGTTTCCAAACCAATTAGAAGCCCAACGTGCTTATCAATCATTGAAGTACAATAAGGAGTTTAAAGGTGACTATTTGATAGGTGTTGCCCCTGAGGACGTGATTTGGGACAACCTGAGCCTTGACCGCAGAACGCAATTGGGTAAAAGAACTCTTGCGAACACATTTTTGACCCTGTTGATTCTCTTTTGGGCAATTCCTGTGGCTGTTGTTGGTTGTATTTCGAACATTACATTTTTGACGGAGAAGGTTCCTTTCCTGAGATTCATCAACAATTGTCCAGATGTGCTTTTGGGTTTGATTACAGGTGCTTTACCGACCGTTCTATTAGCCATTTTGATGGCATTGGTTCCTGTGATTATCAAGGC
Source organism: Barnettozyma californica (assembly GCA_023627795.1). NCBI lineage: Eukaryota > Fungi > Ascomycota > Saccharomycetes > Phaffomycetales > Phaffomycetaceae > Barnettozyma > Barnettozyma californica. The sequence continues at coordinate 3,412 of JAMAIE010000038.1, read as the reverse complement.
TGTTGGACGGATTGGAGGATTCAAAACTCATCAACAATTGGAGCTGTACTGCCAATCTTGGTACTTTGGATTCCAAGTCGTCCAGGTGTTCTTAGTTATGACACTTTCTTCAGCAGCATCATCAACTGTGACAGCCATTATAAATGATCCATCTTCAGCAATGACTCTACTGGCGGAGAATCTACCGAAAGCATCTAATTTTTACATCGGTTACTTCCTGTTGTTAGGGCTTTATTCAACAGCGTGGACTATTTTGCAAGCTGTTCCTCTGGCATTGAACCACGCATTAGCATTCTTACAGAATACACCGCGGAAGAAGTGGATCAAGCAAAATGTTCTCTCGGAACCCTCCTTTGGTGTGGTTTACCCTCCACAGGAATTGATGGTGGTCATTATGATTGTTTACTCCATAATTTCCCCTATTCTGCTAGTGTTCACGTCGTTCGCATTGGTGCTGTTTTATTTTATCCAGCTCTACTTATTCACATATGTGAATGGTAAAGGGTATGATATGAGGGGGCGCAACTATCCTAAAGCTCTATTCCAAACATTTGTTGGATTGTACTTGGCTGAAATTTGTCTCTTAGGCTTGTTTATTATGGCAAAAAGTTGGGGGCCTGTTGCGCTTGAGGCTATCATTCTTGCAGTGACTGTGTTAGCACATTTGTACTTGAGGTACAAACTCGAGAGATGTTTTGACATTGTTCCTGTCAGTGCTATTACTACTGCCAGAGGTGATCCTTCAGCTTATCCAAGAGACTTTGGCTGGAAGGAGATTGACGATGTTGGTAGAGGGTATGCAGAGAGCAGCAGCTCGCCATATGTTGTTGATGATGCTGCTACATTTCAATCTAAGCAGTTCCAGCAAGGACAAAAGGATGCCGGTGTCAACGACTCAAATTCCTCTAGAAATGAGACTGTACGGACAGATAGTGGTGAGAAGCCTAAGAGAAATTATACCCAAGATGATGTCAACGCGGAAAGAGACGTCGAGAAGTTGAGTGCACTGGCGAAGGAACAACCAATTCAAGTTTACAGGAGATTCTTAAACCCAAAGGACGGTTATAGTTTCCAGCTTGTGAAGGATCAATTGCCTGAAGGGTTCAATTTGTCACCAAACTACTCTTCTGACTACCTAGATGGCGCCTATAACGATCCTGCCATTCGTGACACACCGCTAAAGGTTTGGATTCCTCGCGATGGGAATGGGGTCTCTCAATATGAAGTTGGGAAGGCATTGGCATGTGACGTTGAAGTGACTGATGAAGGAGCAATAATTAATGATGAAGGTAAACTGGAGGTGAATGCTCCTCCTCCAGACTATGTTTTTGAGGTGAAACACTAGGAGTTTTCCTAGATTTTTGTAATATTGTGATTAATTGATATTGTTTGCTTTGGATACTTGTAGATGATAGGCGCACAAAGTTCTATTGATTCAATTTTTTACTCTATATATATGACCCTGAGAAGCCTGATACCTGCTTATTTGAGGGCCGCGCTAACAAACTGCAAACTCACCGTAATTTACATAAGCAGTTTGTATGAATCACAATCGCAAATTCGCGAGTTGCGATAACAGTTAGTCCTGATTGCTACTTTTTTGATAATGGAGTAAGTTTACGCCACCAACTTGCCCACTGTTCTAACCACACCACACGATGAGCAGTACCAAGCAGAGACAATCGAAGATTCAAGTTAGACTGCAATATGTGGACCCTCCAGAAGAAAGAGTCTTAGAGATTGCAAGAGGTCGCTTCACCTCACTTAAAGAGTTTTACAGCCTTGTCACCCCAGAGTTGACTGAATCCATCGCTTTTGTGGATAGCTCAACCCTTGATGAAAAGAACAGTAGTGTCATTCTTGAGCGTAAATCTAAGAAGGGTAAAGGCTATGGCAAGCTTTGCAACTCGACACATTATAAGAACTTACTTAGAAGTTTGGAGGTTAAGGATAAGATAAAGTTGAGAGTAGTTCCAAATGCCTCTTTCCAACAAACAACGCAGTCACAGGTCAGCAGAGAGATAATTGATAAACTCGAGTTGCTAATTGAATCTGTTCAACGGATTGAGCCAAGAACGAAAACCAAACAGCGCCTGCTTCAAGATCACATTAATATTTCAGGATTTGTTCATAACAATATTTTCTGTGATGGCTGTCCTTCTGCTGAAAAATTTATTGTGGGCACTCGGTACAAATGCTTGATCTGTTTGGATTATGACTTGTGTGAGAAGTGCTTCAATTCCTCGGTATGCACTGGCACACATTCTGAATCGCATAGAATGGTGTCGATCTGCCCTGCGTCACCAAGTAGACCAACGCCAAGAAGTGAGAATTCTCAAGTTTCCTCTGAGGTTTTGGAGAATGACGATTCTCTTATTGATATTACGTTTGAGGATCGCCAGCACAGAGATGAAATTGTCAAACTAATTCGAGAATTCAACACTATCAGCAAGATTCAAGATTTGAGAAGAGTTTTCAGGGAACATCAAGAATTGATGGAGTTAACTAATGGAATGAGCCTCGTTGATATCGCAAAGAATTGCTCTGACAAGAAGAACCACGAACTGTCTTCCAATAATGTCGTCGTTCTTTTTGAAGTTTCAAGAGGCGATTCCGCTTCAAATCGCCTAAAGTTCAAATTAATGAACAAGTCAGACAGCTCTTTACCTCCAAGAATGTGTTTGAACTTCATTTATTATGCAGATAATAATTGTGATATCTCAACTTTTAGAATTCAGTCATTTTTGGGGTCTGAGTGTATCATTCCAAACGGTTCTAGAACAGGATGCTATCGTTTGAATGATGATTTATCGAAAAAGCTGTTTGACAACATGACTGGTTCGTTTAAAGTGGAGTTGTTGAATTCTGGAGAAGTATTTGCAAAAGGCCAAACTATTGTTGATAGTACTCATCTGAACGAAGTAAGTCTTGTAATCACTGGTTCAAATGATTCCTTCGGTCCACATGAAGAGCTAACTGAACATGTCGATGTATTGGACACCAATTCTGAAACTTCACAGAGCTCCTCAATTTTGCCTCTTTCTCCTCTCAAGTCCCAATCTCATTCGGATCTTCTGGAGGAGGTTGTAACTGTTTTTAGTGATGAGAGTGAAGGGGAAGGAGAAACCCGAGGTCAAAATTCGTTCTTTGACAACGATGAGGACCTTAACGACTATCAGATACTTTCAACGGATGACTATCTTACGGAGTAGCTGAGATTTATGCTTTTATGAGATTATGTATGTTTTTACCTTTGTAAGTCTTTGCCCCATTTAGCATGCCCGTAAAAGAAACTCCGTCCGAAATTTCAATCTTCATAATCTAATGTCACAACGGACTTTGTTGGATCAATGGCGAATATTGATCATGGAGAATGATAGTCCAATTGACATCTGTACCTCTAAAGGCAACC
>JAMAIE010000037.1:0-30953 GCA_023627795.1 Barnettozyma californica | reverse complement strand
CTATACGAAACGGGTGTTTTGGGGTGTACTGATATATTACTGAATAGTGTAAGTGACAAATCGCTTATTCATCACATACAGATCTTATATTCTACATTTAATTTGAAGTAATTAACATTGACTAAAACTTCATTAGATTTCTTAATAGATAGTTTTTTACACTTGGATCTTAGAATATGTATGCCATTGCCTAATAACGAACGTTATTGCGACTGGTGGTTGGGAAGTGTTGAGACTGCGGGTTCATACTACAAGGTCAGCTTGTCAATTTCTTCTCTGAATTCGAAGCAAGTAATCTATGTTTTGATCCTCTTTTAACTCAGTTGGAAGGGTATCGAGTATTTGACATGACTTGTTCTTCAGTTTCGTACAAAAGAAAACGATCTAGATGTGAAACGAACTTTCTTTCTCAGTAACTTCATTTGGTTACCAGGTCCGCACTTTCTCTAGATCAGCATGTACCCCGTACCCCTCGTGACTTAATTCTAAATGTGGTTTTGTTTTCCATTCAGACTCTTTTTTGCCATTAGAATCATTCAAACACGTCACACCTCACCACTATGTAGACTACTCCAAATCTTCTTGGGCCTCAGCTATTAACAACTGGAACAGTAATAGTGTGGGAAAATTGAAGCAGCACTCCCCAAATTTTTATTAGCTAGACAGTCTTCACTAATCAACTGATTCTATTATTAGTTGGTGTGTTAGGGTTCTTTGTCATATGATGCATTTCAATTCATGTTTTGTTATCTTTATTAATTGAGACTGAACACAGACACATGAATTGCTGAATCAGGATATTTTTTCCTGAAGCTATGACTTATAGAGTGAAAAGGAACCGGACAGGCTACCTACTATAAGAAGACCTCTTAGCGTCAGCGTCATGGGATTATTAGAGAATAATCCGAAATCTGAGCCTTTACCACAGGTTGTGTGACCACCAGCAAAAGCAGCAACAATAATATGGCCTCCAAAGTCCAACCTGTTATTATCCCTGGAAGTCACTTCACAGAAACAGAGAGTGAGGCATTCCCAGACGCTTGCAAGGGCGTTTGTTCGTGGCACACATTGATTTCTGGATCAAAAACTCCAACAGACTCTTTAACAGCTGGATACGGATCACTTCCGCCAAACGGAGGATTTTTATGTCCACATAGACACAAGCAAGCAGAGATTTACTTCATCACACAAGGAAACGGTATTGTCTATATTGACGGTGTCGAGACGGAAGTTGGACCAAATACCACAGTTTTTATTCCAGGTGATGCTGAACATGGTATCAAAAATGTGGGCAGTGATGATGTCAAATGGTTCTATGTGTTCCCATGTGACAAATTTGAGGATGTGAACTATAGATTCTAGTACTTAATTCTCAGACTGGTGCCAGCGACCAAGATATGAGTTGTTCGATATAAAAAATTACGAATGATAAGGGGAAATGAAAAGATGTAAACTACTTATTCTCTAATGGAAAAAAAAACCATGATACTGGGGTGATCTTATGTACTCCCATTAATCTTTTTATGACCCAGGAATGATATGACAATTTGAACGGCTGAGTAGTGACTAAGACCGAAGAGCATTAGGAAACTAGCTCAAAACATGCATTGAAGCAGTTTACCATCACAGGTTCACAAGAACCAATTGGAGATGTCAAAAGATTTATTTCATAATGTGGAGGAGGTTCTATTACCGTTAGATTATATTGCAAGGCGTACTAAGGGCCCCAGGCTTTCAGCCAACGCCCATCGACTGCCAGTCTACTGCTGCATCTAATCGACAGTATCGTATGCTTGCAGTTTAGTAAAAACTCTGTTGAAACTAGCAGCTGGGAAGTCGGATCTAAGTTACTGAACTTCTTACAGCACACAACACACACCAGTGTTTGTTAATCTGTGCTCTACTGTGAAATTAACTGACTAGACGTCTCGGATACTATGTACAGGTGTCTATTACTTTACAGATTTAAACCTTAGAGGTCTTCACCCTTCTGATGTACCACATGTAAGCTCTCTCATGCACACTTTGGTTGAATGGTGTGATAACCTCAGACTTCCCTGGCAAAGCAACAGGATCTCTCAAGTACACAGCATGACAAGTCTCAAAAGACACTTCAATGTGAGATGGCAAAATGGCGAAAGGAGCAATGAATGGTCTTACTTTCCATGGGGTAAAGTATGGCTTCTTTGGCTCTTGACGGCCATATAAGCCCTTTTGCCATGGTAAATTCACAGATGCAGTGTGTTCCTTCTCCAGCACAGTAGCAACATCTAGCGGCTTGTGGGTGTATAGAGCAGTTGCCCAATTAGGGTCATATGGAATCTCAGTGGAGTCAGCAGATAGCTTCTTTTCTTGGCTCGCTTTTCTGAGGTCTTCCCAATGAATGGATTGCAATGAGGTCACAAGTTGCTTAATCTCAGTGTGTGCCTTCTTGGATTCATCCTTGCGCTTGGCTTGGAGGTCCTTGTCCAGAATCTTGGAGGCTGTAGCATTTAGCTCCTTCTCAGATAGAGCCCTAATCACCTCAACATCATAATCCTTGATGGAAGTGGTTTTTTGGAAAAGCTTGAGAGCTTTATCAGCAGCATCCTTGGAGAAAACCTTGCTGAAGGACTCCAGAGTGTCATTCTCCAAACCGAGCTGTAGAACTTGTAAGAGTGCGGCGTTTCTGCTGAAGTCTTTTTGCTCCTTCAACATGTTAGTTTCAATCTTGTTGTTGAATGCATTGATTCTGGCTTCAATAGCTTTGGCATCGATTTCATCAACCTGACCATTGCGTTTCTTTGCCTGCAATTGGTCCCACACCTCCTTTGGGTTCTTCTTAGCACGTGAAACGTACTTGTTCCATTCAGCAATTTGTGTCTGGTCAACCTTGACCGACTTCTTGAGCTCTGGCTTAGTAGCACCAAGTGTCAAAAGCGCCTTCTCTGGACTAATGTTGAAGACATCTCCAGCCTGCAAGATGTAGCCTGGTTGTCTGATTCTTATTCCATTCACGCAAACAGCCCCGTGGAGGATGTGCTGTCTAGCCTGTCTGATCGAACTGGCAAACATTGCTCTGAAGAGTGCAAAATCCAGTCTTTTTTCAAGATCAGCGTATGTCTGAAGTGGAATAGGTGTAGGAATGTTGTTCTCACCACGTAGGGAGGCATCGAGGTTAGCCACAGACTCTAGTTTGGACGAGAATTGTGATTGGAAACGCGACTCTGTTAGGAACTCACCGTGGTACGCCCTCGTCTCCTGTTTGGCAGTCCACTTCTGTTGATATAGGTTTTGGCCCTGAAAGTTGACACGGCCACGCTTGTACAAGTTGAACAGATTATACTTGTTCCATGATGCACGAATACGACCTCTGGTCAGCGAATTCAGCAGCTGAGCCTTTCTGGGCATGTTGTTGGTTGGCGATTGTTCGTATCCACTGTCCGTTGTGGTCGACGCTGTGGAAATAATTTTTCAATTCTTAAGATACACCCAGACATCTTTAAAGTAGTAGTGGATGAAATCCGGTGTAATGGTAATAGTAGGTCGAGGAAGCTGTGGGAATTCCGACCATTCGATATGATACACGCAGAGCTTCGTGGATATAAACAAAGCAACGGCAAGAAGCATCTGCACACGAGACCGGAAGAGAGAGATGGCTAGAGACTGGGAATTGGACGAAGAGATTCTTCTACTGAAAGCAGTATGCCAGTTTCGTCCTGTTGGTGTCCGCAAACACTTTCATATGATTTCAATCTTGGAGTATCTTAATAAGAACAAACCCACAATTGTGTGGACTGCTGACGACGTGTGGGCGCGTTTGAGTGAGTGGTACGACTTGGATGGATTGGAAAAGCTTGAGAATGAGTCCAAGGAGAGTGCGCCAGGTGGCTTTGAGATTCCTAGCGAAAGGGTAGGGGACAAAGTTGTTAGTAAAGTGAGTGAGGTTGGAACTATAGAGGATAAGGATAAGGACAAGGATAAGGACAAGGATAAGGACACCTCTGAGGTGCAAGAGATTCCTGACTCACAGGAGGAGCAAAAAGCTACTCAAGAACAAGATGACGAGACACAGAGTGAGGAAGGTAAGGAGGATCTTAAGTTTGAAGATGCTGAAGAACATGTGCTGAAGTCTGGCCATGAAAGTGTACAAGAACCAATAGAAGAAGATACCAAGGTGCAGCTCAAAGAGGCAATCAAGGAAGAAGAAGAAGAAGAAGAAGAAGAAGAGCATCACACTAGATCAAGGTCAAAGAAAACAGCCTCAAAGAGCGAATCCAAACAAGGAGATGGTGAAGCAAAAGATGAAAAGAACTCAGCACTAGGGTTGGTCCAAGATGTCAAGGAGGACGACCAGAAGGTTGAAATGGAAGAAAAATCTGGCGACAGTACTTCACAAGAAGAAGACAAAGCCGCTGATAAAGAGGATCACGAGGATGAAGCGACCAGGGTGAGGGACCGAGAGGATGAAACAACTAAAAGGGAGGACGCAACTGGCGGACAAGAAGGGGAATATGCGGAAGAAGAAGAAGGAAAGGTGGAAGAAAGGGAAGAAGGAGAAGAAGAAGAAGAAGAAGAAGAAGAAGAAGAAGAAGAAGAAGAAGAAGAAGAAGAAGAAGAAGAAGAAGAAGAAGAACAAAACGATGATGATGAAGAGGAAGAAGAGGAAGAAGAAGAGGAAGAAGAGGAAGAAGGGGAAGAAGAGGAAGAAGGGGAAGAAGGGGAAGAAGAAGAAGAAGAAGAAGAAGAAGAAGAAGGTGAAGAAGAAGAGGAAGGAGAGGAAGAAGAAGGAGAAGAAGAAGAAGAAGAAGAAGGAGAAGAAGACGACAAGAGGCGAGCACAAAGTGAAGAGAAACCTACGCCGCCTAAGCGTCGCCGTGGTCGTCCACCGAAGAATGTTCCAGTCCCAACCAAGAAACAAAAGATTTCATCATCGCCGATTCGCACAAGAAGGATGAGGACACGGGCTAAGGATGAGGAAATAGATAAGGACACAGAGAATAAGCAGAAAGGTAAGAGAGCAACAAGAAAAACTTCTGAAGAAAAAGCTTCAGCTGCCAAAGTGAAAACACGGTCGATGAACCAACCAAGAAGAAGTTCGAGAAGAAAGTCAGGTGTCTAATGGTGCGAGGCGACCATCATCACCACTTCTAGAACCTCATAACCCATAGCCTAACAGGTCTTTTAATGTCTAAGGAAAGAGTTCTTTCTGAACTGGATCAAGGTGAGAGAACTTGGACGATACTAGGGTGGTCATAACGAGATTTCTATTTCTTCTTGACTAAAGGCGCAAATAGTAGAGTGAGTAAAAGACATTATCTACACAAAAGCGGCATCTCTAGAGCAATTGCTCTATAGCCGTTAGCCACCATTACGACGATTGCGTGAATGAAACAAACGGAATATGTGATAAAGCGCGGTCATTTCATGCACTGAACGTGAGTTCTTAGTTGACTTTAGGCTACTTCGTCTTGTTTGTTCTGCTCGTATCCCTTATGCTATGGGGTCAAATGTGTTCCTATATATATATACATTCATGACGAAGACCCTGATGAAATTGTGGATAGTACGACTTGGCAGTTGATAGCTGACATGGCTGTCTATTTCTTGTGAGTCAATTGCTTTCTCAGAGGTCCTCTCGGGATCAAGAAAGGAGTGGGTAGAGCCCAAGTTGTTGGTTGAGCAAGTGATAAGGCATAAACAATAGGCTAAGGTCTCCCGGGTTGTAGTGAGATCAAAGGCGAATCTTGATTTTCTACACGCATTCTAGCTCTCGATTGTTGAGGCAGGTGTTATATTTCCCTCAACAAACAGCCCTACATCCATGCCATGCCGTACAAGCTCTACAGACTATGGTTTCATACAGCATATAATAACAGCAGCCTATTAATAGATCAGTTGTCAGCTTATATAGTGGAACAGAACAGGGCCCAATCTAGTTAATCTTCAACAACTCAACGTCGAAGATCAAGGTGGCAGCTGGTGGAATGACACCAGCAATACCACGCTCACCGTAAGCTTTGGTATGTGGGATGGTGATGATAGCCTTCTCACCGACAGACAATTGTGGAATGGCCTCGTCCCAACCCTTAATAACCTGACCGACACCAATCAAGGTTTGGAATGGAGAGTTTCTGTCTCTGGAAGAGTCGAACTTCTTACCGTTCTCCAAGGTACCAGTGTAGTGGATAGTAACCTTGTCACCTTGCTTTGGGAAGTTGACACCGTCACCTGGGGCAATTCTTTCAATCTTGACGTCGGACATAATTCTTCTAGAGGCGTGGAAGAGTCTTGTAGTGTTTCTGAGGGGAGAAATAACTCTAAGCATTGTGAGTTGCGCTGGAGAATAGCTTCGATGGCGTTTTTTTGTTTTCAGTGTGGTGGTTGGACAAACATTTCGCGAAACCTGTGAGTAGGGTAACTTTTCAAGGTGCTCTTATTGTTTACGTTAGTGTTAACCTTGGTAATGTGAAGACGCCAACAGAAGACTACTACTGCGGCTTCTTGCTCTTCAAATGGACCAGCTAAGCCCGGCAGCAATCACCCATGCTAGTCCTGTGGTCCTTGTAGAGGGTGCGCCTCAGCCACTTGCTGCTATCTGGGCAAAGTTTCACACTGAAGGCATAGTCTGGACATCAGCCGCCACAAGGACTCAATTGCCCACGCATCCTCATAGGTACCACTTCAAATTCAAAGATCGGATTGACCTGGGAACTATAGAGAATGATGATACTTCTGTTGTTGACAGTGTTGATTGGTTTGCTAAATTCCAAGAGAACCCTGCAATGGTAATTGTCTTTAAGCCAATTAATGCTGCTGCTGCTTCTGCTGCTGCTGATGATGATGCACTTGTATTGGAGATATCGTCATTGAAGGAACAGTTAGGAAAAAAAGGTGTGAAATTACTTGTAATTGTCACTGGCGAGATCGATCCAGCGAGACTTGATCATTTGAGAAAGCAAACGTCCTTGAACAGTAGAAATGGACTTTTATATCTAGCTGAATTGCCACAGAAAGAACTCAACTTATTTGCATTGGACATCCTCCAGATCGTCAGACCAGCGACGATAGAACACTTCACCTATTTGGAGAAGCAAATTAAGAAAGGTGAAAACTCTATCAAGCTGGGATTTATAAATGAGCTCAAGACGCAGTATGAGCTCGCCTTGAGACATTTCGAATCAGCCTATGAAGGCCTTCTAAGCAATTTGAATTCAATAGACTTATCTGAAACAGACAGGTGGATCAAGCTGAGGGTATTATTAGATGTTATTGCCTTCAGAATTGTGAGATTGTGTCTGTATCTTGAGCAGCCAAATGCTTCTTACAGAAAATTCGATGCTCATATTAAAGGCGTCCTTTTTGTTCTTCAATCTAAAAAAATTGATGGATATCCTGTGATCAATTGGCAGGGTGTGCAGTATAAGTGGCTTGCTCAATTATGCGATTTGGCGCCTACAAGCTTGGTGCCCTCCGAAGCTCCATTCAAAAGGGAGAATCAATCAAGGCTGAGTACATCTCTTCTGCCACATTCAGGATATCTTTACCTTCAAGTGGTGGATTTTATCAGAAAGAGGGGACCACAAGATGACAATACGGTTGATCCCTACGTTCTTGAATTAGATAGTGATCTCATTAACTTATTCACATTCGCAAAACTTGCGTTTCAAAAAAGGGACGACGTGTTCAACAGAGCAGTGGCGATGGTGAATTATGAGATTGGTGCCAACTACTTTGAGTCTCAGGATTGGGAGAAGGCATTCAAGTTCTTAGAGCTATCACTCGACTCAGTGAAGGAGGATGACTGGAGTGCTTTACTGGCTGAAATTCACTACAAGCTACTTGTTTGTTCTAAAGAATTAGGCAAGAATTATGCAAGCGTTGTAAATTATCTAGAGCTGGGACTATTAGATGCAAAATTTATAACAGTGAAGCCCTTGCAAGTCGATTGGGTGCATGATGTGGTTATTAATGCTGACTCCAGTTTTGACCTATTTGAGGCAACAGTGCTATTTCATGATAGTGAGGTTCCATTATCGAAGAATGCAGAGCTGCAACTCACTGTCACATCCAAGTTAAACGAGTTATTTGGAAAGGCTGTGCTTTCAGACTTGGTTTTATCACTCCAAGGTGATTCTTTCCCGTCGGTCCTGATAAATCACAATGACATCAAGCCACAAGCTAGAATTCAAATGCTGTCACCAAAGACTGATGCTGATGCATTGAGTCTCGATGCTAATTTGGAGTTCCTTGGACCTGTCTCCAAAGTATTCAACTTGTCTCTTCCGACCATTCATATTGGCCCGAACTCGATATCTGGCATTATTGCGACACTCAAACATCCACATTTCACTGTGAAGTTGAACATTCCAGTGGTTTCTAATCCTTTTAGACAGCGGCACGCATGGGTGGTTAGTGAGAATCAAGTCAAGATCTTGAACAGACTGAGACCTGGTGAGGTGAACGTTACATCTAGAGTCCCTGACATTTCCATTGCAGTATCAGATGCCCCTAAGTTTGTAGCACGCGGAGAGAAGTTTAAGATCCCAGTTAATGTCAACAGTACTGAGTCTGAGCCTGTAAGAGTTCAAATTTTGGCTGAAGCGGAGGGACTGGCATTCCATTGGGAGGGAATTGACGGAAAGACAATTGTGGTTGATGATGTTCCAAAAGGGGAAATGGAGCATGAGCTGTGGTGCCTGATTCCCCAAGATTTTCCGATTGGAGATGTCAATTCTTCTTTGAAGGTGAAGTATGTTTTTGTCAATGGTGACAGTGACGAAGAGATAACAAGTTTCAAGAATGTGACTTTTAGTTTCTGCATTGTTGATGCCTTTAAAGTGAGCGTGAATATCCAGCCCCGTTTAAAAGGAGAGTGGGGTGAATTAAAGGGAAACGAACGGTTTTGGCTGTTTAAGCTAACAACTTTTGTTGATTCGAGGGTTGGTGTGCGAATTGTTGATGAGGAGTTGAGCATTGTGAGCGAGAATGAGGATGTTAAATGCTTGGAGGACAGTGACCTGAAGACGAGATCTGAGGACGACAACAAGGTCGTTTCGATGCATTATGTTGATACGGTGATCCAAGAGGGCAAGTCACACAGAAACGTTGCTCTTGATGTGACGTCCACAATCAAATTTGAGAGATCAGATGGTGTGATATCAACTTTTTCCAATCCAGTGTGGAAGTTGGCACTGCCATTACTGGATCCCCGTGTTTTGCTCTATGTTAAAGAGCTCTCTCCTGAGAACTTGCAGCTCACTTTCATGATCGAGAACCCTACAGGCAAGGTGTTTACATTCTCTACGAATTTGATTGACTCATCACATTTTAATCTTGTTTCTGGCTCGAAGGATATGGTAAATGTGTCAGTTGAGCCCATGGAGAGACGTCAACTTGATTTTGTTGTTGCACTGAACTCCAGTGGAAAACGGGGTAGTTGGCACCTATTACCACAGCTTCGTGTTTATGATGTTAACTACAAGGTGAGACTGCCCACACTGGTTGTGCCATCAGATGCCAGCACTCAAACACACAAGGCAGATGTTTTCTGGTATTTCCGATGATTAAATCAATGATTGTATTTCGGTTAATCGCTTACCCCACAATTTAGCGAATTCCCGAGCAAGGGGATATTTAACCAGGCTGAAAGTATCAAATCAAACATAAATGAAACACCTTAAAGTATATCAACAACGTAGAACAGTTGAACAAGAGCAGAAAAACAAGCTTAGAAACTCTTGCAATGTCTAATTACCAGCACATAAAGACTTCAACGCCACGCGAAGGCGTCCTTCTCATTGAGCTCAATCGCCCCAAGGCACTGAATGCCCTGAACACGCAGCTCGTTGAAGAGGTAATTCATGCCATCACCTCTGCGGACAAGAACATTGACCGTTATGGTGCAGTTGTGCTCACTGGAAATAAGAGAGCGTTCGCTGCAGGCGCAGATATCAAGGAAATGCAAGACCTCACTGCCGAAGACACGATCAAGCGCAATTTCCTGGGGAATTGGGATGAGTTTGGCGGGTTTGGAGTGCCAGTGATCAGTGCTGTTGAAGGGTTTGCTCTTGGTGGAGGGTGTGAATTGGCAATGAGTACTGACATCATCTACGCAAGTAAAAAGGCCGTGTTTGGCCAGCCTGAAGTAAAGCTAGGGGTGATTCCAGGCGGTGGTGGTACTCAGAGACTTATCAGAGCGATTGGCAAGTCTCGTGCTATGGAGTTCATTCTAACTGGTGATACTTTTACTGGACCCCAAGCGGAAGCCTGGGGACTTGTTTCCAAGACTTTCGAGCCTGGTACTGTCCTTGACGAGGCTCTCAACTTGGCTGAGAGATTGGCCTCTGGTCCAAGGCTCGCTACTCGAGCCTGTAAGAAGGCGGTGAGCATTTCTAACGAGTCTCATCTCACCAATGGCTTGGACTTTGAGAGGAACATCTTCCATTCTTTGTTTGGTGGGAAGGAACAGAAGGAAGGTATGGCAGCATTTGTCGAAAAGAGAAAGGCTAAATGGCCAGACTACAAGTTGTGACGATGTGATAGTCGTGCTAAGTTGTTTTTTTGTTATGCCACGTAATGATATGTCGTCCTGTCTGACTCGTCTCTCTCTAGATACTCTCGTTCAAGAAGCTCATTTATGCGCTTTTTGATAAATTGCGGAGAAGGCGTAAATCTCTGGATTTGTTTGACGGTTTCACCAATCAGTTCATTATGTGAAAGGGTCTTTCTGCTCTTCATAATTCTCACAATAGCAGCATCAAGCTCGTACTTACGCTCCTCTTCTACCTTTTCCAAAGTTTGAATTCTTTCGGAGTCATTCTCCACCTTATTAGCCACTGTCAATATCTTCACCTTCGTCATTGGAGATGAGAATGCATTATTAAAACTGAAAACATCGCCGGGTTTGATATCCTTGGACATGGGTTTTTTAACTAAAATTCTAGTCTTTGGAGCGACTGCAACTGACTGCAAGCTTCTCACAAGATCAGCTTTGGGGATGTGTGTCAGCATCTCTATCTGCTCGTAAGTCAACTCATCACTTTCTTCAAAGAGGAGGACGATGATACCACAATACAAAGACATGTTCAATTCGTGAATCTTCTTGTCAAATTTAACTCGAATGTCAATGGATCCAAAATTGTATGCCCAGCTCAAGTTTCGACCATTGTGCTTGTTGAGGTAGAAATCCACGAAGGAATTTTGTAAATCCTGTAACTGTGGCGCGAGGACAACTTCTTGCATGTTGGATGCAGGCTGAATAGGCCAAAAAGTCTTGGTTAGAACATTAACATCAAACTTCTTCCTGTTGAATTGCTTCGTAATGTCTTGAGACAAGTTGATGTCACGAAACATACCCTCGAGTTTTGAGGTAAAGGTTGAACCGATCTCATTCTTGAATTTGGCAATGAGGATACGCTCATAGTCATTGAAATTCTTGAGAAGACGTTTGGCCAGGTGGTTCTTGTAATATTTTTCAAACAGGTCTTTGTCCTTGATGAAACGGAAAATCACTATGGTTTTGTTCATCATATTTTCCATGTATCCTTCCAGTTTGTCAGAGGACTTTTTGATGTTATCGTCAATGTAAAGTGATAGATATTCCGCTAGTTTGGGGTTCTTGTTGATGAAAGTGGCAAATGCGTTCTCAATTGTTTTTTGAATAGAGACATCGTCCTTGAAATTCTTGAGAATAATATCATATTTGTCTTTCAATTCAATAATCTTTTCAATCCAGAGAATTGCCTGTTGAGTGGCCTTCTTGGAGCCGCTAGATCCTCCCTTCTTCTTTTTGGAATCATCAATCTGTTCACCGGCTTGTTCCATCGCAATCTCCTGATCTAATGATTCACCGTCTTCCAGAATTATCTCCCTCAATTGGATTCCGAGTCCATCAAAGTAATTTATCCTCGATAAGAGTTTGTATAACAACTTCAAATCACTCTCTTTGTTCTGTTCAATCCACTGTTTCAATCCTTCGTTTTGGAACCTCATAACCTTATCAATATTTGATGTGATAGTAATCTTATCTACCAACGATGTTAGTTTTGGGTGCGTTGATGTTGGGAGATATAATGCCGCCTTGTTCTGCTCATTGGCTATTAGTTCATCAACCTTCTTCAAATACGTGGTACCATTTCCACTTTCGAAAAGATCATTGGTAATCTTCTCATAGTATTCTAACGTCTTTTCGAGGTAATATGGTTCAAAGAACTTGAGATAGAACGTTTCGCCTAGCTCTACATTCTTCTCATCCTCTGTAATTTGTTCAAACATGCTGACAATGGATTTGATCAAGAATATGTCCACAATAGCTCCACACCTATTGGCAGTGATTTGCTCAAGTATTAATTCATTCAGCTCATTTCCAATTCTATAATTATCATACTTGATGATGTTCTCTGCAAAGAGTTTGATACCTGCATCATATATCAGGTCCAGTCTATTCTCTTTCGCATACACTCGATCTAGGTACATCAACACATCGCTAATCATACGCATTGCCAGCAAATGGTCTTGCCAGCTTGCAGATATATCTCTAAGAAATTGAATCTTTTGCTGTTCGGTTTTCAGAGGCTGAGAGTTCAGCTGGCTCTGAATAGATAGGAGGTGGTTCCCCACGAGCTCCTTCACCGAGTTGTACAGTTGCTTACCGTATTTTCTCAACACTAGATTGTAAGATTTACGGTATAGTTCTTCAAATGATAATGAAGAAGCGTTCTTGTGTTGGATCTGCGTGAGAGCATCGGCTAGAGTCTCCCAGGATTTGGTGAAATCCACCTCGCCAACAAGACTCTTATCATTCTCGTTAGTAATGAGGATTCTCTTAATTTTTTGCTTCCGTATAAGTCAACTCACCTTCTTAGGAGCACGGATTTTGCTCTTACGCTGTCCGTTGGAGAGCATACTAGCTGTTCTGCTGCTCGGCTGATGGAGATATGTGTTGTGGCAAAGACGGTTATTCTCCTCTCACTTGTTTTAGTAAACACATCAACACACCCACACACCAAATAAATAGTATTAAACAAAAACAAAGAGACTCTCAAAGGAATCCAAGTAATTTTGTACACTTGGAAAGGAAGAAGCCATGTCGTCTGATATTCTTGAAGTACTTAACCTAGATGCACGCGAGCCCAAGTCCAATAAGAAACAGAAGGTTGAAACACAGAAGAGCAAACCACTCACGGGTATCAACAGAGAGCTGTATGACTTGTTGGGCCAGAACACGCCCCCAGTGCCTGTGAGAAATCAACAAAAGTTCAAGGATAGGCTTAATGCACTGGCGAGACCTTCACCATGGACATGGGCTAAGTTCAAGAATGGTGCGAGAACAGATGGATTAGAACTACATCACTGGGTCAAAGGCAATAGAGAGACCATCGACGCATCTGAACTGCCCTACAAGTTTGAAAAATACAATATAAAGCTCAATATACCGACTTTCACAGAGGAGGACTATAATGGGTTTATATCTGAGATTGGAAAAGGTGATGGTGACCTCGATGTCGAAGGAGATACAACTGTGCTAGATACTCCTTCGTCTCATGCTACAAGCGAGAAGCAGACAATGAGCGAGAAAGAAGACACGGATAAACAGCAGCACAGTGAAGAAGAAGGCGAAGACAAAGTTGAACCTATTCCTGAGCCCTGGGACTACAATGAGACTCAATATCTATTTGGACTTGCAAATGCTTTTGATTTGAAGTGGGTTGTCATTCATGACAGATTCAACTATGCAGATAGAGATCGCTCTTTGGAAGAACTACAAGAAAGATTCTATTCTGTGTGCCAAAGAATACTAATCCATGAGAATGAAGTTGATGAAAGCTCACAGAACTCAAACCTTATTAGCAACTTAAACTTCAACAAGGACAAGGAGGTGAAGAGGAAGGCTTACCTCAATAGAATGCTGGATAGAACTCCAGCAGAGATAGCTGAAGAGGAATCATTGCTTATTGAGGCTAAGAAATTTGAGATTGCTGCAAAGAAAACTATCTCCGAGCGAGCAGGATTGTTGCAACTTCTGGATTCCCCTCAACCATCTGGTTCTATCTCCCAATACCTAACATCTCAAGGATTGACGCAACTTTATAACTCTTTAATGACAGAGAAGCGTAAGAGAAGAGTTGACTCACCTGCACCAGAGAACCCATTGACAGCATTGAATGAAAAGATTAAACAACAACAACTGTTGAAACAGAAGCAAATCCAACAAGAGAGGTTGGAGCAGCAAAAGAAGAGAAGGGAAAATCCAATTTACACTTTACTATCAAAGAACCTTTCACCAGAGGAAGAGGAGGCATATGGTTTAAAGGTTCATAGCGAGAAGATTTCACTTGGTGTCACTTTGAGATCATCCAAAGTCACGACATACAAGCAGAGTGTCCAGGCAAAAATTAATGGCGTTTTAAATGAACTTGGTCTTGGGAAGAAGCCAATAATGGCCACAGAGAAAGTTATAAAGAAACAGGAAGAGCTACTTAAGACTATCAACACTATGCTGGATCTGAAGAGACAGCTGGACAAGCTGGATGCCGAATCAAAAATTCTGAAATGACTACAATGATAAATCGTTTTCATTACTATTCATTAGTTTCGTTAGTACAATTCAAAATCTTCATCATTTGAATCGTTAAGCGTCACAGAAAGCGTATTAAACTCCCTCTCTAGATTGGCTCGAATCTCCTTGTAATTATGGCCTTGTGTGTCGTTATTTAAATTTGCATGCACAACCATGCTCCTTATGAACTCTGGTATATCCATGAAATATCGGCTTTCCCTTTGGCTGGCAAATCCTTCAGTTAGCAAATTACGTGACAAGAAGGGTTCAATAATTTCCAAGAACAAACACTGCTCGTTGGTACCACTGACCAAAAGATACAGTCTTCTAAGGATCTTGTAGATATCGGTTAAGGTCATCAGCTCATAATCCAATCTGGATGTATTTCTTCTGCACAACATGAACTCAAAATTTCCAACCACTTTGAAAATGCAGTAAAGGTCAATTCCGTCAAGGTTCACATCTGAACTTAAGACCTCTTCAATGGTGTGTGTAATGGCTCTGATATAAATCCATATATAATCTAAACTCAAAGTGTTTAGTAGATTGATATGAATAGACAAGAGACAGCAGATCGGATATAACCTCGAGTCAGTTGTTGATACTGCGATTTTTCCTGGATTCTGGTTGAGCAATAGAGGACAAACAAACTTATTAAAGCTCTCAGGGGAATGAATTAACTTGCTCTCTAAGTATCTCAAACTCTCATTAATGTCACCATCAAGATTTGCAACTTTGCCATCCTCCGATGCACCCTTCATAGTGATTTCAAATCTGGAACAAAGTCGTTCAAGGGTGGAAGAATCACTGGCATACCTTAACGCATTTGAAACGATAAACTCAACAAGCTTCTTTGCAAACAACGCATAGGAATCATCTCTTATGCTCAGGTCCCTTTCGATAGTTTCGAGGATCAGCGAAATCCAATTGACCATGTCGTACTTGGAATAAAAGCTTTTGAGTAAGTTGGAAACTATACCTTTCACTATTTGCAATTGATTGATCTGGATCCACTGATTCTTCGAGCTGACCAGTATAGGGTCAATTTTCTCCATTTCCTTTATAAACAAATTGAGACTTGGGCTTTTCTTTCTCTCAACAACACTTTTAACAAGGAGAGTGACAAATAATATCCTCTCCGCTTGATAAATTTTGAGGCCTGAATGTCGTAGGATAAATTGATATGCATATACTTTGTCTTCAAAATCTGTCTGGTAGTGCATTAAGCGAGACCAGTTATCCATGTTGTAGCTGACAAGTCTACCGGACACCATACACCACAGTTCTGGGAAAAGATTAAAGTTAACAGTACCAAAGTTCTCCTTAAAGAACAAAAGTGAGTCACGGTCGCTGGAAATAAATGCCCTGATCAAAGCTAAACTTGGTTTAATCACTTGCACATGTGATTTAAACTTTGAGAGGACAACTATCAGTGATTTTCTTGTTTTCTCGTGGAGACTATCGAATTGGAGATTCATAATAAGACTTCTATAAGCAAGAAAGTTTCTCAAAGAAATAGATGACTCAATAAAGTTCTCGAAAAACCCAAGGTTGATTCCAAATCTTTGGTTTGAACTGATAAACCTTTCGATAATGATCAAACCACAGTCCAGCTGATAATCATTCTGAAATTTAAAGGACTGTAGAAGCTCCGAAAACTTGAGGTTAAGATCTTTATGGAAGATCCTGGATAGTAAAAGAATAATATTGATCCTGTTGATAAACTGTTGAAAACTCAGATCGTCAGTTTTGGACAAAGGGACAAGTTTCTCCAAAAGCCTTCGCGGTGGGTCAGTATCTTTAGAAAAACGAAAGAGAAGATTCAAGAATCTTTTCAAAGTGGTATTCGGAGATACTGCTCGATCCCAGGAATACACAACTTCATGATCGCTTTCGAAACCAAAGTTTGCAAACCTGTTCTTCTTAAAACCTTGGAACAACTCAACCAGTAATTCATCGCTGGCATTGAGGCCGAACTGAGTGAAGAGCTCATCAATCTCTATCACGTCTGCTTTGAAATGAACTGACCAATTCACATCATCGAGGTGATTTCTTAGAATATTAACGACGATGTTAGAAATGCAACGGTTTTCATGTGGTTCAGCGAATGTCAACAATTCTTTGACAACTTCTAAGCTATCCACACCTGAATCCCTAATAGCAGACCATGATTGGTCTTTATTAATTAAAAACAGCCATTTGATTGATTCCCTCATAATGTACTTCTTCATTACCAATAAGGGGTTAATGTTCTTCAAAAATTGGAAAAAGGATCTCATTATATCGTTGACTTTAATATCCATATTCGGCAACTTCAGTCCGTTTGAACTCAACACTTTATGACAACAAAAATACATCATAGAACTAAAACTCATGAAAAAGAATTGAACTTCAGATATTCTATCATTCCGTTTGATGTCAATATCCATTTCAAACCTGAAGTTATCAACTGTTGTGATCATGGATGATATCAGACTTGGTTCGACAAAGGAAGACATCTCAATAACCTCAATCAGGGAATCAACTAGGCCAGTATAGTTCATTTTTTTTACTGAAGCGCCTTTCAAAACATCGAAAACTCTCTTGAAATTTTCTTCGAAACCAATGTTGAATTTGGAGAAGAATATTTCATGTGATCCTAGTTTGATTTTGTAGCTATCCATTGGCTCAATTCTTTCATCAGTGAACAATCTCTTATATGCCCTTGATCCTACAAAGTGAGATTTGAATGCTATAGGGGCATATGTCAGATCGATCTGTGGAAGCTCAGTGTTTGGTGTTTCATCATTGACCCTGAACGTTGTAGGAGTAGTAGATTTTTTGGGAACAATGGCATATTTCAAGCCTAAGGACTCGACTATAGTGGTGCCAAATGCAGAACGTCTCGGAAGGATGAAATTAGATGGTGGTGCAAGAGTGTGAAATGGAATCTTTTTTTTCATCTTCCTGACATTTGGCTCTGTCCTTGAAGTTATGGTCGTTAAAGCTGAGTCCATGCGATCATCTCTATTCATGAAATTATTGGTTTTATGTTGTGGCTTCGGACGCTCATGTTGCTGTCGTGCGCCCAAGCTCTGCTTCATTGGGTCATTTGCGCTTCTTATGGAGTTCAAAACCGGTTTGGTATCTAGAGGACTAGAACTTTTTGCGCTTCCCATGACACTTCTTCTAAATGGCTTTGGCTGTATATCTCTCGAAAAATACCTCTTTCTTCGTGGCCTAGGCAGTCTGCGTTTCGTTGAATTTATTCTCCGCCGTGACTTTGAACTTAACATAGGGTCGATTTCTTCTCTGACCTCCTCAACATCAGAATCAGAATCATAGAGATTTAGCATTGGCTTATAGGATAAAGTATCTTTTGACTGGAGAAACCCTGTTTGTAATGATCCTAGATGTTGAACAGCAGGTGAGTTGTCAGGCAAAGATTTATCATCATCTATTACGGACAAATCGTCCATATTCCCTTCAGCAAATGGTAGGGGGATGGAGGTCTCCGCATTTAACTCCTCTTGGTCATTAACGAATGAGCTGGGATCGGAAAATAAACTGTGCCTTGATAAGGAAACTATTTTCTTTTTGGCCAATCCAACCCTATTTTCAAAAATTCTGGGCTTCTTTGACTCGATTCTTTGTTGGGTATTCGAAGCAAGCTTGTAGAAAGACGCAGGCAAACCAGATCTCCGAGATAGACTCGCCTTGTTCATGTTCAAGAAACGACCTCTGAACTTGAAGCCCCCTGCCTCATCATGTTCCTCATAGTCGGATCGTGTATCAGATTCAGATGTTTCCTGCACATCAGAATGTTCAATTGTGTCTTCATTTTGTTCCAAGTCCTGACCAAAGGATAGTGCTCTCTTTCTTTTCAAACCTTTTGCAGAGATAATCACTTCATCGTCTGTATCTTCTTCGTCATCTTGTGCTGATATCCTTCGTGGTTCAGGCTCTTTGTAGAAAAAGTCTGAATCATCTTCATCCATTTCAACGCCAATCTGGGGCTCGATATCATCACTGAGATAGGTGTCATCTTTTGACTGAGATTGAGATTCGACTGGAGCGCTAGTGTTAGTCCGCGTCCCTAGAAGGAACTTCTTGAGTGTACCATTGCGAAAGTACTCCACTAGTCTTGGGTTACGGGCAACCATCAATTCTGCATCTTCTCTGTTGATAGAAAGAATGTATTGTACTGCATCAATTGTGTAGACACTCTTAAATACAGCACGCCGCCGCGTTGGTCGTACCAACTGCATAGCTTCTGGTGAATTCTTTTCGGAAGCATTAGGTTCAAAAGTAACCGCGAGTGCATCATCCCTCTTCTTCAAGATGAGCCTTGTCAGATCCGAACTCAGAGTTCCCTAAATTTTGGTTAGTATTCTTTTGTGGAGGGGAGATGATAGAACATACCGTTTCAGTGACATTGATATCATTCTGCAGACATTTCTGCTTCAAAATAGTTTCCAGTTTGGCTTGAGAAAAGTCTGTCTCCTGGAAAAGCTCTTTTTCATCTTCAGAGTCGGAGATGGCCTCCAAGGACATTTCCTAGCTCCTCAGTGATTTCTTGCAAATAATCTCTCTAGGATGCCTAGCTTTTTTTTTTTTTTCGTTTGTTTTGTTTTCATTTAACAACAACAACAACAGATCGCCCAGCAAAAGTAGCGATATGGCGTCAGTATCTCCCTCAAAAAGACACTCAGTATGTAAAAAGATGCATTTTCTCCATATGAGCAGAAAACTGACCTTTCTTTCCCTTTAGATGAGTACTATCGAGTCCAGTGTTACCAGACTATTGGTGGCCACAAAGCACCTCCTGGAAAGCTTGACGCAGTGGGCCAAGCACAACGCGACCGAGAGCGATGTGTCTGACTCCTATGTACAGCTCGGTAATGAGTTCAAAGTTGCTTGTCGTGCTTTCTCTAACGCCGGTGTGGATGTGAGTGACTTGGGCGACGTCCCAGGCGCATTGAGAAGCGTCCTTGAGGAAGCTCTCTGCGAGACGCCGTCTCAAGAATCACTGGATCGCTTCCTGCCCGCAATTAGAGAGATAATTGTTACGCTACTGCAGAACTTGAAGACTAAGCAGGCTGTTGCTAGAACTCTGAGGGAGAACAAGTCAAGAGACAACCTGAAGGTAATTAGAAGTGAAGAGAGCTTCCCGTCGAGGTCATCCAGTGTGTCCAAGTCCCAGAAACAATCGTATAGTTCCACAAACACACCAATATCACGCAGAGCTAGTGTCGAAAGTGGTCCTTCCCAGGAGATGAAACCACGTTCGGAAGCGAGAACTGGGAAGCTTACGGATATCTCCCACACGAAATCCAAATCAACTAATAATGCACTCGCTCAGCTACAAAAAGGAGACTCGTTACAACGTCGTGCTTCAAGACGTTTCTCTGCCTATCAATACGCTAAGCTGACAAGCTATTCCCCTAACAGAGATCACGAGCTACCTGATCACTCCACTATCATTGACCAGAGCGTTCGTAAATCGAGCCCACTCAGCAATAAAACGAGAAATATTGCTGATCAACAAAGCGGTGATGGCCCGGCTACCCTAAGCGTTTTCCTGAAAATTGGTGATCGTGTCAAGAAGTGTGAACTAACTACTCCAATTTCGTTCACGACTCTAAGATTGCTATTTGTGGAAAAGTTTGCCTATTCACCTGGTTCGGGAACCTTTCCAGATATCTATATCCAGGATGAAAAGAGTAGCGTTCCCTACGAACTTGAAGAACATTTGTTTGAAGATCTCAAGGATGGTACAGTCATCTCTCTGAATGTTAATAGAAATGCTGAGATCCTAGACCAGTTGAACAGAAACCTAAAGGAGCTCAAATCTCTTCAGGAGAAGAAAAATGCAGAAATACTGAAAAGCACCAAGGATTACATTGACGAGTCTAATGAAGGTATTCTACAGAAGCTACAGACTGTCTTTGATACCACTGGAATCAATTCACCTTCCCTTAATGACACGTCCAAGGCTATCAGCCCAAATAAAGACTCTCCAAAACCTAAACGAACTTCGCAATTGTTCACAGATATGTCCGACTTGTTGGATATACGCCATGAGTTGTCAGTTATAAAACAAATCAACTCAAGCAACACTAAGACATTCAAAGAATCTATCGAGCATGTTCTGCGGAAAGTTAGGGACTTCAAATCTTTGTCGTTAGATACCTCAAAATCATCCAATCGCACATACATGGAAGAGTCACATGCCAAGTTATCTAAAAGCTCAGACTCTTTATTGACTAAATTTGATGATCTTCAAGATATTGTTGAGGCCCTGAGAAAGGATGTGGCACAAAGGGGAGCACGTCCCTCTGAGAAACAATTGGAATTTGTCACCAAACAATTATCAGATGCACAGACAGATTTGGATCTCATGGTGGCATATATTGCTACAGAGAAGCCAAATTGGAAACAAATATGGGAAAGTGAATTGGATACAGTTTGCCAAGAACAACAGTTCTTGACACTGCAAGAAGATTTGGCTCATGATTTGAGAGAGGATCTAGATAAGGCTACAGAGACTTTCAATCTTGTTAGAAACGTTTGCGAAGAACAATCAAAAAACCCTAAGATCAAGCAGACATCACTACCTTTGGCCGAACCTGGTAGTTTGCCCAATCTAAGAGATGCTTTGCTTTCTGAAGTTGAAGCTCTCAATCCGAACCATGAAAATCGTTTAGAAGCAATTGCAAAAGCTGAGAAGTTGAGAGAAAAGGAGAAGCAGATGGCGCTAATGAATGGATTTGAAGAGGAGCTAGGTGGTTTTGTTGATGGCCAGAAGCTGAAGAAGAGTGGTGGAATTGAGGAGGTTGAGAGAGTTCGTCGTATGAAAGATGAGCAAAATCTGAGAAGTGCATTCCCGCCGCCATTTTAAACTTGCATAGAACGGATCAATGAAATATATTAACAATTATTTATCCGATAGCTCACAGCTCCTATAAGATCTCTATACTTGGTATTTTTCTGGGAGAGTACTTTGTGGAAAGTACTCAGTAGAGCTGTTTTAACTTGCGCCCTATGGGCTGGTAGAAATTCACTGGATTTGAGAACTTTGAAGGATTCAATCTGCATTTCTTCAATGAATTCCTCAAACCCAGTTGTTGCTAGCACAATATTCTTTGTGAAAACACAGTAAGATTCAGCGATGGTCCTCACAATTATTGATAGCTGTTTCAAGATTGTGTCAAAAGAGTTCACTTTCATGTTTAATGTGTTGTAAGAAATTCGCAGTTTATATACTCCAATTAATTTCTGTAGAACTTTACGATGTGATTTCAAGCTCATAGAAGGAACAAGCCCTCTATCAAACTCCTTGATAACATCAAGCGTAACAGTGTTAATTCTGAAACCACAAAAATCGATGAATGGAACAGTATCGTCATAGGTACCTAGACTTGAAAAATTCACAACTGTTTTCAGGTCATTGATCATAATGCCATATTCTTCTATTCCATCCATCAGCAAGCTTTTGCACCTTGACGTAAGAGCATGATCGGTTGAAGCAATAAGAAAGTCATCTGCGATTCTCAAAATAAGAGACTCTGTCTCTCTTAAAAAATGAAATTTGTCTTCAATAAGCTTGTCGTAAACAACGTCGCAGAACAAACCTGAATGGTGGAGCCCTTGGAATACACCGCGTTTTCTAGTATAAAAGCGATATCCTAGAATGGTCACAGAGTTTTGAAGTTGTGATTTTGCGATCCTCGAAATGTCACTAGAATGCATTGACTCTCCGCTTATTATAGATGAATTAAGTACAAAGGGTTTTCTGTTTGGGTTCATTTGGAAGATTTGTGCCAAATTTTCTGAAGTGTGAAAATGCTTGGAAGTACATGACGTTGAGGAAGACAAGTCTGTTTCTGGTCGTGAACAATAGTAATACACCTCTTGCTCTCTCGTTAAGTCTGAAATTAATTGATACACTTTTTCTCTTGGAATGTTATCATAACATGCTTTGACATCAAACTTCACAAAGAATAGTTCTGGAATATGACCATACTTTTTCAGTAACTTCTCCTTGAAATTGCCGATGTAGGTTGGAACATGACTCAAAGATGTAACTTTAGGAGAAAAGGAATCCTGCAATAATCTGAGTTGGTTTAGAATCCTTTTTGCTGGTCGGATTTCAGAATTCACCATTTTGGTATATTCAAAGCGCTCTGCTTTAGTTCTACCTCTGAGTGGTGTGTTGATGACTCTGAAATCATTAGATTTCTTGGGCATTACTCTAAGCCTTGATATTACAACAGATGAGGATGAAGACGGATTACCAATGTTTTGAAGATCGCATTCCAAAAGATATTTATCCGTGAAGCTTTTGATGAAAGGCCGAGAAATTCGCTCCCAAGTTGCATGGTAGAAAAACAATGTCTCCTTAGATGATGAAATGTGAGTCAGATGAAAGAAAGAGCCTAGGAGTTTGGTGAAAAAAACTGAAAGCAACCATCGAAGGAAAGCTTTAAACATACCCTCTCTCTTCAGGAAGTCCTGTATGTTCAAGTTTCCTGCGTAGGATTTACCAAGCCAAGGAATGTCTTTCAGTTTAATGCCCTTGACACATTCATCTAATCCAATTTTAGTACCACGTTGGCCTGAAATTAGTCTCCCAAGACTTTTAAAGATAACTGACTTGTTGTGGCTGGTACCATATATGTCTTTGGGGAATAGTTTATCAAAAATCACTGTACAGAATCGCACAACGTCACTCTTCCCGAGGCAAAGACCAAGATAATCTGTTGGATTACTCTCTTCTTGACAGACTGTGGAGAGGATTTCAAAGTATTTGAGACGTTCGTGATTTTTCACAACACAAGCGGATAGTTTGAGGAACTGTTTGTGTCTCTTAAGTACCCTAGAATGGTTACTGTGATATTTATAATCTCTCTCAAATACTTGCTTTACAAGATCAAGGTTTTTCATTGGAATAGGATCAAGGTGTTTCAATGCAGCCTTTGTCTTGTAGAAGGCTTTGTCCAAAGTTATCCATTCTCGTTTATCAAATTGATGAACAAACGACTTCCCAATCGAGGGTCCAAAGAGATGTAAGAACGACTTTCCCTGACTTAAAAAGCCAGAATTGTTCAAAAGAAGGTCTTGTAGATAAGAGTCTCCTAAAAGTTTATGCAAGGAAATCCAGGCACTGTTGGCCAGAAGTACGCCGTTCACTTGTATTGACGTGTTGATCATGGTGGAATCAGCGGCGGTAAAGCCACCAATTCTATACCCGTGAACCAGAACATTTGAGGAGCGATTTTCATGCATGAGGATGAGCCTACACTTATCCAAGAGCTCATTGAAAGTATACTGAGTCGACTCATGCTTAACGTGGATTTGGGGCTCATGGGTAGGAAGAACATAAAGATCAGATAAAAGACTAGAACAGCCACGAAAAGCGTCACTCAATTCATTGCTGGGGTAAATATTATATTTTTGTTCTATGAACTTGTAAAGTGGAAGAGCCATAATGCCACTAAGGACGGTATGAACATCCTTTCTCTATTACTGAACAAGGTAGCTTTTGTTTAGTTTTGCTTTTGATTGCCGAATAAAGTATCGGGAGTGTAGGGTAACCTATATTGCCCATAACAAGAGAACTTCCACAAGTCCAGATCTTCTATGATCTAATCAGACTTTAGGATCTTGGTACTTACATATATGTATTTAGAGTTACTTGAATCCTTGATACCAACACCTTTATCTCCAATTAAATATAGTTTTTATTAATCTGTTAGCGCAACAAGGTGAGGCTGTTGGTAATTGACGTTAAAAGTTTTTATTGAAACCCATTTTGTTTTCATGAACTCAGATTGAAGGAAGGACCTGCTGGATGGTGAAAAAGCACGCTAACAAACTTAAAATTGACTTTGAGAATTGCATCATTGAAGAAAAGCTTCTTCAAGTGAAGAACCATCGAGCTTCCAATGACTTGAGCCTCATCAATGCTTGGTGTATCGTCATTCCACCACAATCATCGAAGACGGCTGTGGCACTCATACGAACTTACAGTACTGAAGATCCAGTATCACTCACCCATCTTAAACGCATTCAGAAGCTTAACGATTCTGAGTTATCAGTCATTGTCTGTAGTGAAGAATTTATGGACGCAGACGATCTCAAAAGTGCATTAGTGGATAATCAGATACCATATGCCAATCTGAAACTTCAGCAGGTCCCCAAACACTGCCCTGCAACTAAAGAGTTGGCCGTTGAATGGAGTAAAAAGTACTGGCCGCTCATATGGAAAGGAAATCCAAATGATCAGATTCTTAACGATGTCAAGATCAATCTTGATCACATTAGAACAAATCTAGGACTGATATCAGAAGCGTCGAGAAAAGTCAAGGAAACTCTGCCGATCACCACTGCTATTATTGATCCAGTCTCAAAAAAAGTCCTTGCTCTAAGAAATGACGAGAGACATCTACATCCTCTGAACCATAGCATTATGAGATGTATTCAAAGTGTTGCGCTATGGGAACAAGAAAGAAGAAAGACTTGCAGCAAAGAAGAGGAGCATTACCTTTGTGAAAATTATCATGTTTATACCACTCATGAACCATGTACCATGTGTTCCATGGCAATGATTCACTCTAGAATTTCTAGGCTCATTTATCTAAAGCAGATGCCTGCAACGGGTGCTCTGAATCCAAAATCTGGAGAAGGGTATGTGATTCAGGACCACAAACTGCTCAACTCAAGTTTTGAGGTATGGGAATGGCTCGGTAGCGAATATCTCGTCAGCTCCTTAGATAATAGTATTAATGCATAAATGTATCATTCAATATTGTAGGTCTCAGAAAAGCCCGTTAAAGACGTGACAACTTGCTCAATAGTTTCAAAGCTCATTTCCTCATTCGTATCCCTTGAATAAGTTATTCCTCTCAAGTCATCATTGAGTTCCCTTAGCCTTTCGAGTGTGTTCTTGTACTTTTCATTTATGTCATCTAACTCCTTGTCCAGTAATGCAGATACTATCTCCAGTTTATCGTTGACTTCAGTAATCGAGCTTTCGCTATGGTTCTTTTTCAGCTTTTCAACCTTCAGTTTCTTATTTTGTACAGCTTTAGTGAGTCTGAGATTGATTGAAGCCTCAATCATCTGGTGCTTTTTACTGTTCTGCTTGTTGAGCTGTTTGTAGAGGGTTTTTGCAGCGGGTTCTGGTATCCTAGAAGGAAGCATTCTTTGGAATTGCTTGAGTGTGATTATATTCTCAAGCTCTGATCTTTCAATAAGGAAGTTATAGAGTATGTCTCTCTCTGATGGCATCTGTTGTTAATGTTGGTTTACTTCTAGGTATGGTCCATTGTTGTTGTGTTTTCATATTTCATACCAAACAAAGTCGCGCCTTGCAAAGGAGCAAAACACTTTTTCAAAGTTCCTTTAGAACTGATGATGGCTACAACAACACGATCAAATAGACTTCAGATATTTCTCAGATATAATCTACGCGGTCCTCATTTCTTGGTCTGCCTCTTTTCCTCTTGATCCCCCCATCCTCCACTTTCATAGACTCTCTCTTCATTCTTCTAATGCTTCTCTCCTTCTCAATCTCACGCTTTTCGATTTCCCATGGTGACAGCTCTTCGACAAATGGCACCCATTCACCACCAAGAGTTTCATGATCAAGCCTTACTCCACCCTCATACCCAAAAGCAGACTGATTAAAAATCTCTTGTGGTAATTTTCCATCTATGCAATCCTTCTTTAGTTTCAGTATCGTTTCGTGCAAGGTATGTGCAATTGCTGGTAAGAACTCTAAAGAAAGTCCGAGGTCCATCACGACGTACTTAGCAAACATCTCAGGAGTCACCGACTCGTTTGTTAAATCCCACTCAAACTTGTCCTCGTAAAGATTCTTGTCTAAATTGCAAGAAAGGTTGATTATGACATGGATGTCTATATCTCTTGGAAGCTGGATTGTTACCAGATTGGTATACTCTTCGATTTGAGACTTTAATGAGTTAGAAATGGCATTTTGGAAATGATTTGGCAGATCCATATCCTGGCACGTTATCAACGCAAATTGTTCCGGTGTTATTAAAGATTCGTTTAGGTTCCACATGAAAAAGTCCACAACTCTGTTTGAATTGTATTCGAAGTCTACCCTAATTGGGATCATTATCTCCTCAGTCGCGCTGTTTAAGTTCATATCAAAATCTGAGAAGTTAATATGCTTGGTTTTTGTGGCTAATTTACCCGCCTTTCTCTGTTGAAGCTCTGCATTAGTGGTACCTGATCTGTTATAGCTACCATAACCATGTTCCTCATAGGTATCGTCGTCGTCGTCGAAGTTCATGTCCTCAACCTCTGCATAGTTGACCACTGTTTTGGCTCTCTTAGTGGCTCTCGTGGGAATTGCAGAAATATGGAGAGCAGTGCCCTCCTCTTTGATCCTGTTATGAAAATTGGTAAAAAGAGCCTGTGGGGCCAGTGGTCTCTGTGTGTCCATAGTGTGTCTTCCTCTTTTGTTGCATCCATTCATTTGTTTATAGGTTTCTTCTCTGGCCCTAAAAGAAAAACACAGAACGAGTTCGCGAATCCAGTCCAGAATATACCCACTTAGGCGTAAATATGGGCCTGAATCTCGTCCAACTGAAAAAAAATTTTCGTCTTTGACTCGCTTTCTCTTCTAGTTTCCTTTATTGCAGGACAACCACATTATAAAATGGCTTTCTCTGACTTCTCCAAAGTTGAATCAATCAAAGAATTGAACACCTTGCTAGGTGAAAAGTCTTACATTGACGGGTAAGTCTTAACTGAATGGTTGTTGGCAACATTGTATTTGGGGACCCACATGGGGTGCTTCTGTAAAGACTTTTTACAGGTGGCGGTATGGGTCCGGCAACAAGAAATTCTTTGATTCAATTCAACATGATGAACAAACTTGGTCCGTGTTTATGACGTGGAGTTCAAGACCACTGTATGAGTATCAACCCAATTTTCACTTTCCTGAATGAATTGAATCAAACTCAATCTTGTTTGCGACCAGACTACTTGCTAATAACAACAAGTTTATGATCTAATACTAACAAGCTTTTTCAGTGCCAATGCTACCCAAGCTGATGTTGCTGCTTACAAGGCTTTCCAACAACAATACCCAGCTTTCGCTAGATGGTTCAACCACATTGCCACTTTCGCTGAGGACTTCGAGTCTTTGCCAGCTGCCACCTCTGCTCCAGCTGCTGCCGAGGATGATGACGAAGATGTCGACTTGTTCGGTTCTGACGATGATGAAGTTGATGAAGAGGCTGAGAAGTTGAAGCAACAAAGATTGGCCGAATACGCCGCCAAGAAGGCTGCTAAGGGTCCAAAGCCAGCTGCTAAGTCCATCGTTACCTTGGATGTCAAGCCATGGGATGACGAAACTGACTTGGACCAGCTTTTGGCCAATGTCAAGGCCGTCGAGATCGAAGGTTTGGTCTGGGGTGCTCACCAATGGATTCCTATCGGTTACGGTATCAAGAAGTTGCAAATCAACTTGGTTATCGAAGACGCCTTGGTCTCCTTGGATGACTTGCAAGCTGCTATTGAGGAAGATGAGGACCACGTCCAATCTACTGATATTGCTGCTATGCAAAAGTTGTAAGAGATCTGGGATCCCTCTTTCTTCCGCTTTTGCTTATGATTAATCTTACGTGTTCATTTCTTTTTGTTGTATCAAGTATGTAGTGTCATCTCATACTACTAAGAAGTCAATTCCGCTTTCCAACCATTCCTTGCTTGCGAGAATCTCTTCCCAGGTTTTGCCGGTGTTCCAACACTCTTGGGTTATGGCATCTATTGTATTAACGTTCCCCATTCGTGACTGGCTGTATAGATCGTCAATAAACTGTTTAAAATGTCTTCTTTGATACTCTGTTTCACAAACGCAACCAATGGTAAAAATTGGCCAAACCATCTGAGTCACTAGGGGTGATGTTCTCTCCATGCTATTGTAAGTACATATAAACTCATTGATGAACCCATGGATAGTTGATTGTGCTTGAGGATGTAATAGTCTGTAGAGGTTAACTAACACTGCTAATGCCCAACACTGGGCACACTGCAAACGAATCTGATATTCTTCCTCTGTGATCTCAGGAGAAAAGATAACGTAGTCCCTATATTTCAGCAGATCCAACCGAATAGACTCAAAAATTGAATTCAAGCTATTCAAATCCAATACATTATTGGGACTCAATGACGAATCTTTGAGTTGCTTTCTTACTTTGCAGAAACGGAAGATGCACGTGAAGATTTCTCCTGGGCAACCCATCAGCTTAGTTGTCGATGATGGGCTGTCCTTAGTTCCATACCAACTTTCTTCACAGTATGGAAGTCTGCAATCCGGTGAAACAACAGCAGTAATTGTGTCGAACCAGGCAAGGTTGGCAATAAGGATAGAACTTTCGTCAATAGTACCCAGATAGTTACTGAAAGAAGAATCTTTGACTATGGCTCCAAATAGTTCAAAAAAGGTGCGGACCAGGGCGCTTCTTCCTGACTCAACAACTGTGAACAGTGAATGAACATGAATAAGAAGCAAAATGACAAAGAAATTAGATCTTTGTTTCTCAAGTGACTGCTTCTTAAGGTTCTTCACAACGGTACTAACATCCAGAATGCTTGAATCAGAATCGTATCCTTTCAAACCAGATTTGTCTTTCAAATATTCAATCAAGTGCTCCATTGTGTTGTTAATATGAACCATTCCATGTCTGTAGAAGTTTCCAGCACCCTTTTGTTCATAGAGATGGATACAACTCAATGCAATAAAGCATGATTTAGATACTTCAAAATCGCAGTACTTCAATGCAAGCTGTGGCCATGGCGATGATGGGTGAGCATCGAATAGTGGCAGTAGCTTTTTGAAGAAATGCTTCAACATCATGTTTTCCTCAACATCAGATATTGGAACATCTTCTTCATTTGACATATCGCCAGAATCACGTTTGGGAAGAGACACGTTATCTTGTCTTGTGGTGGCATGGGTCTGCGAAGAATCCATAGCGACTAAAGGAATTAGCTCAGTCTGCTCAATTAAAGAGGGAAATAGATCCTGAAAGATATGAAACTCTTGGATGAAGTCTCCTAATTGGGTATCTGGTGTGCTTTCAGATGATATAAGAGTTTTTTTGTCTTTAGGTATCTCTGATTTGGGTGGACTTTGCTTCGCATTTGTGGTCTGTGATGAATTAATGGAATCAGTACCTAAACCTGTGCGCTTTGCGAGACTCTCGTTCAATCTTGGTCTCCCACGAAACCCATGAATCATTTCGCCCTTAGTATTTACGCTAATTCCATTTCGATTGTTACGACTGTCATCGACGTCAAAAGAAAGCTTGAGGCCGTAACCTTCACAGGTTCTTCCCGTCTTGACGCAGTTCTCACATGCGGGTTTCGCTTCGTCACATTTTCTTCTTCTTTTAAGGTGTTAGTTTGCTAACGATTATCAAAGAATTCCAATTCTGGCATACCTTTTCTTACAGGTCCAACAACCTGTCCTGACCCTTTTTATCTTGTTGGGTTTGGTCATTTCTGTGTAGTGAAAAGAGGAATAGTGGAACATCGCTTTTATCTTTTCTAATGATAAGATAAAAATCGCGACTCTATCCAATGAGATTGTGTTAAGAGTGACTCGAGACAATGATTATCCTATGAAACAAAATAAGCATAGAAAAGCAAAGACCGTTGCTATTTGATTGCTTTAAACCATCTCAAGGAAGATTCATGAAGTGGAAGGGATGCACTGCGCTTTAGAAGACACGCACTTTTATATTTCAGGATTAGAAAGAATTTATGCACTAAATAACCATAACGATTGTAGACGGTTATTGATCTTTCATGGATATGTCTTTAGAGAAAATATCGCAAATGACAGCTCCAATAGTACGTTTACATCTGAATATTGAACGGTTTTCTGACAGATTTCAATCACACATACTTCAAAAATGACTCACAGTATGTCTTGGAAGAAGCTTACGAATTAGCCGTGATTAATTCAATGAGTAATTCTGAATTCCTCCGTATCTAATACTTGAATCGTAAAGCTATCATTCGTATCAAGTCAATCTCACTTGTTAGCAAATAAAACAGTAGGCTGCAGCGAGATTGTGAAGTGCCCTCTACACGCTGCAGGCCTTAATATCATGTTTAGCAGTCAAAGATCAGAAATCTATACCCCCAAATTAAGCTCCTTGCCAACCAACCCATCAAAACATCAAAGCTTTCTATCGTTTAAGGGTTTAGTTGTAGAACATCTGCCGCAACCCATTTTGCTCCCCAGAACCAATCAAATTCAATAATAGGTTAATACCAAATGATCCAATCCCCACGCAGAAATTTAGAAGGTACTTTCTGAGCTCAAACGTAAATTTGTAACAATGGTCAATAAGAAAAATAAATTAGGACCATTTTCAAAAGATACTAA